>MCJB01050038.1:2711-36609 GCA_002018475.1 Nicotiana obtusifolia
ATCCCCCCCCCCCTCTTTTTTTTCCCTCATCTTCTTCCCCTTCTTTCTCTTCTCACTCTTTCTAAGTTGAGGGCCTATTGGAAACAGTCTCTCTACCTTCACTAGGTAGGGGTAAGGTCTACGTACGCACTATCCTCCCCAGACCCCACATGTGAGAATATATTGGGTCTGTTGTTGTTGTTGGTCATTTTTCATTATTTGAAGTTGTGGAGCTCGGCTGGAGGCTATTTTAGAGGGGTTTTCACTACAATTGAAGGGGTAAGTAAACTTTACTTGATTTTGGATGTTAGATATTGATTCCATGGATTATTACACCTAATTTATGTGATTTAAAGAAGGAAGTTGGAGATTTGTGGCTATGGTTTTGGCAAGAGAAAATGTATGATTTGAGGGTCGATTTGAGTCAGATTTGGATAAATACATATATTTAGACTCGTAGTGGAATGAGTGTTTAGGATTTGCGAGATTTGTCGGGTTTTAGGATGTGGGCCCGAGGTTGACTTTGTATATTTGAATCAAGATCATAGTTTTATTTTCTAGGGTTGTTTTCTATGGCTTTTATTAATATTACTAAGTTATTTTGGTTAGATTCGAGCCGTCTAGAGATTGATTCACGCTAGAAAGAATTCTTAGAGTATTGGTTTGGCTTGCTTGAGGTAAGTATCTTACCTAAACTTGGTTACGGCACTAATTGCCTGACTTATTAGTAATAGCTACGCGCTATGAGTGGAGCACATGTGAGGGGATTGAGCCCATGTGCGTGCACCTTGGTATTATCCATGCTCGGGATATTTATTAGGCTATTATTGATGCAATAAGGAATTCGAAAACAAGAAAATAAGGATAAAAGCAAGACGCTCAATGATCTATCATGACAATAAGTAAGAACTAGTCTACTTACCTTGTTGATGAAGTCAAGGAGAACCTATATTATACAAACAACCCTCAAAACTACGATGGACTTGCAAATTGTTTGATCAAGCAAAGGAACTAGTTCAAATTTGGAATCACACCAAAAATTGGACAAGTTCACACATAGAGAGTTTTGGAGAACCTAAGGAGGTCGATTTTTGTGTATTGATTAATAATGTAAGGTACTGAAAATAATGTAGTCTTTAGGCTTATATAGAATGAGCCTTTACCTAAATCAACTAGGTAAAGAATAACTAACAAAAAGGCCAATAATTTGGCTAAACCTCCTTATGGTCACGCAGGACCCCAAACAAAGAATCAATGTCTTCCATAACAACATAACAATACAACATAAACACAAATGTGCATCATTAACTTCACACAAGTGCATCTTCAACGCAAATATCTTCAACGCTTCACACAAAGTGTATCATCAATGCCTGACTCTTCTTCACCTTTAAGTGTGCATCAGAAAGTTCCTTAGCTTGACTCCTCGTGAATGGTCACGAAGGCACAAACGTATCTTGATCAGGCTGGCCTGCATCATCCTCCCTTTCTTGAGAAGATTTCGTCTGCGAAATCGAACCAACTTCATCTTTCAAAGCGGTACTACCTGCAACACAAGGGGTTAAGTCAGAAACATTGAATGTCTTAGAAACAATATACTCACCAGGCAGGTCTATAAGATAGGCGTTGTTATTGATCTTCTGCAGCACTTGGAATGGACCATCTCCTCGTCGAGCTAACTTCCCCTTCCTGTGGTTCGGAAACCTCTCCTTTCGAAAGTGCACCCAAACCCAATCAGCTTTCTTTAAGTCCAGCTTTTTCCTCCCTTTATACTTCTTGACTGCCACCTTCTCATAAGCTTCCTCCAAAGTCTTCCTCACCTTAGCATGCAATTCGAGCAATGCGGCTGCCCGACTTTCACCATCAACACTAATAACTGCATCTCTTGGCAAAGGAGTAAGATCAAGTGGAATCAAGGGATTAAAGCCATAAATCACATTCAAATGGAGTAATACTAGTCATTTTATGCACAGTTCTATTATAAGCAAACTCCATAATACGCAATCTATCAGCCCACGTCCTTGCCTTCCCTTCGGTCATAGCTCGAAGAAGAGCTCCCAAAGTTCGGTTAACAACCTCAGTCTGACCGTTAGTCTGTGGATGATAAGACGTCGAAAATAACTGTTTGGTACAAGAGCACCCCACAAGCACTTCCAAAAGTGACTAAAAAACTTTGCATCCCTATCACTAACAATAGTACGAGGCACACCATGCAACTTTAACACATTAGCAATAAACAAAGAAGCAACATGTTATGCATCATCACATTTTTTACAAGGAACGAAATGAGCCATCTTAGAGAACCTATCAACAACCACATAAATACTATAATGACCACCCCTAGAACGAGGCATCCCCATCATGAAATCCATAGAAATATCTACCCAAGGACTAGTAGGAACGGGTAAGGGAGTATACAAACCATGATTTCTAGACCTAGACTTAGCTCGTTTGTAGTCCAAACAAGCTCCACAAACTCACGCCACATCTCGCCTCATCTTAGGCTAATGAAACTGCTCCCCTAATATAGCAAAGGTCTTATCTACCCCAAAGTGTCCCATCAAGCCCCCACAATGTGCCTCACGCACCAACAACTCGCGCCATGAAGACTCGGGTATACAAACTCTCCCCTTCTTAAAAAGGTACCCATCATGCCATTGATATTTCCCAAATCACTACCCACTAGCTATGGCGTCACACACACTCTTAAGCTTAGGATCATGCATATATATAGATTTAATACTCTTAAAACCCATCAGCCTAGATGCTAATGTGATAGCCAAAGCAAACTTCCTGGAGAGCGCATCAGCCACTACATTCTCCTTTCCCTTTTTGTAATGAATTACGTAAGGGAAACTCTCAATGAACTCAACCCACTTGGCATGCCATTTGTTCAGCTTCTATTGGCCTCTAAGATGCTTGAGTGACTCATGATCACTCCTAATTACGAACTCCTTAGGCCATAAATAGTGTTGCCAATGAGCTACAGCTCTCACGAGGGCATACAACTCTTTGTCATACGTAGAGTAATTCAAGGCAGTCCTCTTCAACTTCTCACTAAAATAGGCAATAGGCTTCCGATCTTGCATAAGAACACCTCAAATTCCCACCCCCAAGGCATTACACTCAATTTCAAACGCCTTACTAAAATCAGGTAATTGTCATAACGGGGTAGAACTAAGCCTATGTTTCAGCTCTTGGAAAGCCTTCTCCTGCGGCTCCCCCCACATAAAGTAGGGGTAGGCGTCAGTCGGTTCGGTCAGTTAGTATGAAAGTACAGTTCGGTTTATCGATTTTCGATTTTGTAATATTAATAACCAAACCAAACCAAAGTTTTTACGGTTCGGTATGGTTTTTTCAAGGTTCGGTTTGGTTATTTCCGGTTTAGTTTTTCGATTATTAATGGTTCAAGATTTTTATATCCGATGTAGACTCAATATGTTCAATTCTAGTATATATTTCAAAAGTTAATACCCAGAGTATAAAGATGAAAGACAATAAGTTATGCACACAAAAGAAAGAAAAAGTATACAACTTTCTGAAAAAAACTGCATTATCATTACTACAGCATACATAACTGTCAAGACCCAAAATCCCAACCCGGTCGTGATGGCGCCTCTCATGAAGACAAGGCCAGCCGATTCAAACCAAACTTCATTTAAACAGTTAACAATACAAAAATAATTTAGGTACGGTTTAATAACAGTAATTTGCGGAAAAGATGGTAAACTATCCCGACTACAGCCCTCAGATCGGGGTGTCACAAAGTCATGAGCCACTAATGAAATCCTAATAATAAAATAACTATTACAATATCTTTGGCACAATTGTTTGAAGAAAGTGAAAGCAACAAAATAAAGGAGATACGGGGCTGCGAACGCCAACAGCTACCTCGTAGTCTCTGAATCACCACCCTGACAATAGTAGTAGTCAATACCTCGGGGTGGAACCGATAACGCCTGAATCTGCACACATGGTGCAGGGAGTAATGTGAGTACTTCCAACTCAGTGAGTAATAATTATAAATAATGACTGAAAGTAAGAAACACCTAAATCAATAAGCAATCCACGATGGAACAATAAAAACATGTAACATTTCAAATAGATAACGTGAAGTAAATGGAACAACACCAACACAACCAAAAATGCAATGCAATGCAATGCAAGTCATGACTATCGTGGCGGACGTGCCACCCATTCCCTGGGTACCCGGCGCTTATTGTGGGGGGTTCAGTAGCGCAATATATCGTGACGGCGTGTCACCGGATCCATGCATGTCACATCTCGTGGCGGCGTGCCACCCGATCCATTTAAATCATTTGAAAATATCATTTAAGTTTCAAAACTGAGTTTATGAAATGAATCAATGCAGCAACAATACCCCAGAAGGGTTCACATAACCGGCGAGATGCCAAATAACACCCCTGAAGGGTCCACATAACCGGCGAGATGCCAAATACGATGTAATAAATAATGACAAATACCCCTGAAGGGTTCCATAACCGGCGAGATGCCCAAATATGATTTAGTACAAAATGACAACTACCCCTGAAGGGTTCACATAACCGGCGCGAAGCCCAAATATGGCAAGTAGTCCAAATCACAATGATATCAATTAGATTTCAATCACATATGTAGTAAAATCATTAATTGGGATGGACCAAGTCACAATCCCCAGAAGTAAACGACCCCATGCTCATCATCGAGCATGTACCTCACCTCAACATAGCACTACGATGTGCAATCCGGGTTTCGAACCCTCAGGACATCATTTACAAACATTACTCACCTCAAACCAGCTAAATCCTTAGCCCGCGACGCCTTTGCCCTTTGAATTGGCCTCCACGTGCATCGAATCTATCCAAATTCAGAACAATTACATCACAATATGTTGAGGGAATAAAACCCAAGCAAAAACAATCAAATTTACTAAGAAATCCCGAAATTAGCAAAACCTGAGCCCCGGGCCCACGTCTCAAAATTCAAAAATTATCACCGTAACGGGTTCCTTATCTCCTCACGAGTTGAACCATATAAAATTTGTTGAATTCCGACACCGGATCGACCTTCAACCCTCAAATATAAGCTTTAGGGTTTCCACCATTTTTCCCAACTTAAACCACCAATTAATTGCTAAAAATAGTGATAAACTGAGGTAATTCCTCCAAAATTGAGTTAGGAATACTTACCCCGATGTTTCTCTTGGAAACCCTCCAATAATTGCTTCAAAACATGTTTCAATTCGAGTTCTATGGCCCCAAGTATGTTTAAGATGACCAAGACTCTTCCTCTAAGAATTTGTCCATGAAAATCTCCTTTGAATATGGTTTTGAGGTTGATTTATGGTGATTGTATGGTGTTTGAAGGTGTTCTTCTTCGTGGTTAACGAAAATGGGTCTTATAGAACAAGATGGGCATTGTGTTCTACTTAAAAAGTGTCAAAAATCGAGTTGAAACACCCTCTTCAGGTCAAAAATGCGATCCTGTTTGCCAAAAATGCGGGCCGCATTTCACCTTTGCGGTTCGCATTTTGGTCACATTTCTCGCCCCCAATTTCTGCCTCACTCTGCGACTTCCAGGCCCAAAAATGCGGTTCGCATGTCGATTCTGCGATCGCAGAATCGACATGTCTGCAGAACTTTTCCCCGACACGAAAATAGGCATAACTTCCTCATACGATGTCCGAATTGGACGATTCTTTTTTCTATGGCTCCGAAATTTTGGATACGGATATAATGCTTCAATCAAAACTGAATTTGGAGTCATTTGCATAATATGATACCACTTATTCTTGAAGATACGACATCGGCACATTCTTGAAATGCTAAAGTTAAACTCCATCAACCATCCAAAATCCATTCGAGACCCTCGGGATTTCAACCAAACACTCCAACATGTACCATAACATTATTCAAACTTCTTCCAACCTTCAGAACGTTCAAATCAACATCATAACATCAAATTCGCATCGAATTCAAGCCTAAGGATCTCAAAATCTTCTAAATCGCTCTTTTGATCTAAACCCGCCCAAACCACGTCCGAATGACCTGAAATTTTGCACACAAGTCATAAATCACATATCGAAGCTACAGCAACTTTCAAAATTCCATTCCGACCCTCGGATCAAAATCTCGCCTATCAACCGGAAATCGCCGAAATTCTAACTTCACCAATTCAAGCCTAATTCTACACGGAACCTCCAAAACTAATTCCGATCACTCTCCTAAGTCATAAATCCTCTCCCGAAACTAACTGAATCATCGGAATTCACATCTGAGCCTTCTAACTCATAAGTCAACATACGGTTGACTTTTACAACTTAAGCCTCCTTGAAAGACACTAAGTGTCTCATTTCTTACTGATTTCACTCCGAATGCAACTTACTCAATTCGATCACATGAAATACGGATAGCGAAGCATAATGAGGTGGAAATAGGGGAAACTGAGCGGTAACTCGTGAGACGACTTGTCGGGTCGTCACAATAACAAAAGTAATTCCAGGGAATTACATAACCAAAAGAAAAAGTTCAAACCCCATATCCAACTAAGCAATAGCTGCTTGGTGCTGCTGCTGCTGATGCTGCTTGGTGGTGGTGGTGGTGGTGGTGCTGCTGTTTGGTGCTGCTGTAAGAACAAAAAATGAGCATTTACTACCTCTGTTCATCAGAATTCAGAATAGGAAGGAGACTCCAACTATTTAAAACATATCGCAATATCAGTATTGCCCCTGAACTTTATCCATTATAACACCAAAATCTTCATATCTTCTCATTCTATCCTTAGACTGTAGTTTGAAGTAATTCATGAATATTTGCAGCTGAGTCTGCCTTACAACCACGTCGTATCAACTTTGAGGGATGTTCGAACAAGGAATTTCCTAAAAATACCATACTGAATTGCGTTGAACCAGATGCCCTTCGTATTTATATTCAGTCAAGTTTGCAAACACTTCACTTGAATTGCGAAGAACTAAGGTTAAATAGGCCTCTTTCAGAAGAAATGTTCGATGCTAATAGCACTGTAATGTCATTCTGAACCTAAACTTCTGATGGACTACACAGATGAAGTCCTACTAGAAGCATATGATTTTCACTTCAGATTTTAGCAACTAGAAGTCCTATTACACAGATGATGTTCCCAAGAGTTTGGGTTGAAGGAAAACCAAAAAATGGTAGCACAAGGAAAAACAAAGATAGACAAATACCCGGATGTAGGTTCTTGTCCAAGGATTCCTGAACTTAGTATCATCAAGTTTCCTTATCTGAACGAGAAGAAAAGATGTTAGCCACATGCCTGGACTTTCCAAAGGGAAATAATGAAATTACAAATTAACTACTATCAATGGATTTCAAAATTTAAACAATTGTGAGTATTGAAACTAGAACATAAGAATTACTCATATTTGAGGAAATTGTTAAAATACAGAAAATAACCATGCTTCAAAATTTTAGGACCACGAGTCATAGTTGAACTTACAAAATAAGATAAGATCACAAGTTAAATAAAATATTTTTAATTATAAATAACAAAAAGATATCATAAGACAAGCAAATCTTTAAACTTACCACTTGTTCAAACTATGGCATCAACAATGCTAGTATCTCTTTCAACAATGCAAGTTTGTTTTCCGCTCTTTGCAATATCTAAATAAAATTTGATAAAGTGTGTCATTTATTTAAACTAACAAAGTAAACTAATTTTCACTAAAACACTTATAAAACACAAAATCTTACCAACTTCAATTTGCTCAAGAAACTCCAAATCTTCTTCAACATTAATAAGAGTACCCTCACATCTAAACCAATCTTGAACACAAACAAGACTTTGCACCAACTGAGGAGTTAATGAACTCCTAAATGAATCAAGAATGCGGCCACCGGTGCTAAATGCACATTCCGATGCAACAATAGATATTGGAATGGCCAATACATCACGAGCTAACTCAGATAGAATAGGAAATCAAGGCACATTAATTTTCCACCAATCTAAGATTTTAAAGTTATCAGAATCATCAGACGATGGCTCTTGTCCTTCACCAATATATCTTTCCAACTCAGATTTAGCACCTCCACTTCCAGATTCTTCCTTTTGCCATTTCAACAATTGCTTTATTCTCACAGATTTTTTTCTCACATTCCCACTCGATGAATCAGATGTGTCATCAGATGAAGTAGATTTAGATTGAGATGATTGAGGATAACATCCTTTTGAATATTTTTTTTGATACTTCCCAAATAAAGAATTCAAATAAGCATCCACTTCGGCAGTTAATTTATTCCCTGGTTCCTCCTCGAACATTTCCTCAAGTGCAAAACCAACATACTCTAATTTGTTATGAGGATCTAATACAGAAGCAATGAATATTATTTTATTCATCTTTTCAGGTTCACCCCAATATTTTTTAAACTTTTCTTTCATCTTCCCTGCCATCTTACTCAAATTAGTATCATCACTAGCTAAACAAGCTTTCAAATGACTATCAAGCTCATATATATCCTCAAAATGACAATTAGAAGTGACGTAACGTGAACCTGAAACTTTTTCGATAAGCTCATGAAATCTTTCAAGAAACTTTATTACGTTTCTCACATTCACCCAATCATCACATTCAAATGGACTTGCAACATTCTCATCCTCACAAACATGCATACAAAGATGAGTAGAAAATCCATCATAAAAAAGATGAAGCTTGTCAAAGGTCTTCTCAAAGTTTTGCGCCGTTTCCAACATCAAGTAGGTGGAATTCCACCTAGTAGGAACATCCAAACACAATGTTTTACTACATTCGACCTCTTGATGTGCATAACATTCCCTAAACTTTAAGGTCCTTTCCGGAGATGATCTCACATACCTCACAACTTGTCTAACACGTTTTACAGAAATATCAATTTCTTTCAAACCATCTTGCACAATTAGATTAAGTATGTGATCCATGCATCTCACATGAAGATTCTTACCACTCATTGAATTAGTTTTCCACATATCTAGTTGTTTAGATAATTCTTTGATCATGACATCATTCGAAGAAGCATTATCAACAGTAACAGTGAATACCTTATCCAATTTCCATTCAAGCAAACAATTACCAATAACTTTAGCCATTTCGTCACCCTTATGACTAGATATAGGGAAAAAATTTAGTATTCTTTTATGCAACACCCAACCTCTATCAATAAAATGACCCGTCAAACACATAAAGTTAATTCTTTGTAACGAAGTCCATGTGTCTATGGTAAGGCAAATTTTTGATTTTACTTCTCTAAAATTTTTCATTAGTTTAAGCTTCTCTTCACTGTAAACTTGAAAAAAATCCCTTGTAATTGTCCTACGAGAAGGAACATTAAATAGAGGTTGGGCTATGCTCATAAACTTCTTAAAGTCTTTCTTTTCAACAAAGCTAAATGGTAATTCCTCCGTAATTACCATCTAAACTAAACCCCTCCTAACTAGTTCTTGATCTAATTTCCATAGCACCCCACCATTAATTTTCCCATCCTTTTGTAAACACAATTGTCTTTTATCAACTTTCCGTGGTATTTTTGGACACTTCTTTAAATGAGTATTCAATGATGTTGTTCCATTCAATCGTGAATCAGCTTTATAATCACGACCACAATTTTTACACTTTGCTTTATCACCTCCAAAATCATCTTTAAACTTTTCAAAATGATCCCAAGCAGTTGATCTACACTGTACAGATTTTCCTTTTTAGGGCCTTGACTAGTTTCAACTGAATTTGTAGGTGAAGAAGTATGTTCGCTTTCAGATGAACCCACCTCACTTACTCTACTTTCAACTTCTGCCATCTATAGAAAATGGAATGAAAAACAATTAAAAATACAAACTGATATACGATATAAATCTAGCATGTCGTAACTCGCATAAAATCAAGTCGGCAGTCGGCATAGAGGCAAAAGAACAAAAGAACAAAAGCAAAAACAGAGGCAAAAAAAGTAAAAAAACAAAGGATGCAACTGTCACTTCTTTTTGGCAAATGTTAAGTTGTTAACTCGAAAGAGTCCTAAAAGTAAGACGCAAACGCGCATATATACTATAAACAATAGCAGAAAATCGAAAGTTTAAAGAAAGCAGCAGGAGGAAGAGGAGCGAGGCAAATGAGGGAAAATTGAAAAGGAACTCAGAAGAAGGAGGTAACCACTAACCTGAGGAAAAGGATGAGCGATGAGCGGAGGAAAAAGGTGTCACGGGCTCACAAGTCACAGCAGTCGGCACAGTCACATAGAGGATTCAGGATTGTTAACTCGAAAGAGTCCTAACTCCTAAAAGTAAGACGCAAACGTGCATATATGCTATAAATAATAGCAGAAAAATCAAAAATTTAACTAAATCAGCAGTAGGAGCGACGAGGGAAAACTGAAATGGAACTTAGAAGAAGGAGCTAGGAGGTAACCACTAACCTGAGGAAGAAGGATGAGCGAGTTCGGGATTGGTTTAACCACTAAACCAATTTATGTTTCCTCTCTGCATTCTCAGAGCGACGAGCGAGGTAACCACTAAACTAATTTTTTTTCCTCTCTGCATTCTTAAAGCAACAAGTGGAGGAAGAAGGCGTCACAGTTTGAAGTTGGAACTCGGGCGTCGGCAGTGATAGGGGTGGACAATCGCATAGTCTCAACTCTCAACTCTCAACCCTAATTTCTAACTACTAAGTACTGAGGTGAGGTCGTGAGGAAGGTCGAACTATCGAAGGATTAGGGATTACTGATTAGTATTGGGTAAACTTTACCTGGGCTGGGTTGCCTTCAGATGGGTTTGATTAGGGGTGGGCTTCAGATGGGCTGGCTAAAGGAAGGTGAAGGATTGGGCTTCAGATGGGTTTTTCGGTAAGAGTCCAAAAGCTTTTAGGTAAGAGTCCAAAAGGTAAAAGCAGGCTGGTAAAAAAATTCTATTTTTCGGTTACCGAAAATAGAACTGAAAACTAAACCTTTAAAAATTATAAACCGCAAATCGACTGAAAAATAAAAAAACCGAAACCGAATAAACCGAATTTTCGGTTCGGTCAGTTTTTTTGGTTCGGTCGATATTATGCCCACCCCTAACACAAAGGAGGTGTCTTTCTTCACCAACTCAGTGAGTGGTTCTGCATTGGTGCTAAAGTCCCTAACAAAGCGTCTGTAGAAACTAGCTAATCCATGGAAACTCCTAATATGCGAAACAGTAGTAGGAGTAGGCCAATACTAATAGCTTCAACCTTAGATTCATCTACCTCAACACCATTAACACTTACTACAAACCCCAGAAAAACAACTCTCTCCACACAAAAGGCACACTTCTTATAATTAACATAGAGCTTATCAGCCCTCAAAACATCAAGTACTTGCCTTAAGTGATCAACATGGTCATTTAAACTTCGGCTATAAATCAGGATATCATCAAAATAGACGACCACAAACTTGTTAATAAATGACTTAAGTACATGGTTCATTAGGCGCATGAAAGTACTAGGTGCATTGGAGAGACCAAAAGGCATCACCAACCTTTCATACAGACCAAACTTGGTCTTGAATGCAGTTTTTCACTCATCACCCAATTTCATACGGATTTGATGGTAACCAGACCTAAGATCAATTTTAGAAAACACACTTGAACCAGTTAACTCATATAGCATGTCATCTAATCTAGGGATAGGATGACGATACTTTATCGTTATTTTGTTGACGACTCGGCAATCAACACACATCCTCCAGGTGCCATCTTTCTTTGGAACCAAGATCATGGGCATGACACACGGACTCAGACTCTCACGAACCAGCCCCTTAGTTAACAGCTCATCCACTTGCCATTGCAACTCCTTAGTATCTTGTGGATTGCTTCGATAGGCCGGTTTGTTAGGAATTTGTGACCTCGGAACAAAGTCAATTTGGTGTTCTATCCCCCCCAACGGAGGTAGTCCACTCGGCATCTCCTCGGGGAACATGTCCCCATATCCTGCAAAACATCATTGATAACACTAGGCAAGGGGTGAACGTTAGTAGAAACTTCATCATTAGAACTCAAGTAAACACCCTTATGAACTAGGAAAATTAACAATTTAGAACTATCATTACCTCGCAAATATTCACCTGGTTGCATCATAGAATAAATATTACCTGGCAGGGTGGATGTTCTGGCATGGTCCACGACTTCGGTCGTAACCTCCATAGGAGACTTAGCTCTAGCCGCCTCTTTCAGCTCTCGCATGTGCTTGTAATCATCACTAACTTGTTTAGGTGTCAAGGGCTTGAGTACATAACTCTTGACCTCTAGCTTGGCCGTATAAGTGTTGGCGTTTCCATCATAAACAATACACCTATCAAACTGCCAAGGCCTGCCAAATAGTAAATGGCACGCCTACATAGGCACTACATCGCATAAGAGTTCATCTTGATAAGCTCCCACCTTGAACTTAATAAGCGCCTGCTTTACTAACTTCAACTCACCACACTCGCTTAACCACTGCAACCTATAGGGATGGGGATGTTTTATCGTTGGTATGTCAAGTTGAGTCACCAACATGTGGCTCACTACATTAATGCAACTAGCTGAATAAATTATCATCGAGCACACCTTTCCCTTCACCCTACATCTAGCATGAAACAAGTTCTCACGCTACACATCTCCTTCCTCCTTTATGCTCATAGTACTTAAGTTCCTACGCACCACTAAGAACATATTCACTCCCTCATCTTCCAATTCCTCTTCGTCACACTCAACCAAATCAGCCCCCTTATCTTCCTCAATCTCCTCATCACTCTCTACCTTACAAATAGTACTATCATCAAGAATTAGCATGGTCCTTCGTGTAGGACAATCCTTAGCGAAATGCCCATAGCCTTTACATTTATGACATTGAAAGGAAGATGCACTAGGAGAATTGAGTTGAGTTTTAGAGTTACCTCTGGATCTCAACTCGTTTTGGCGAGCCACTTCCGCAAACTGGTTGGGCCTGACGGTGGAACCATCATTAGTTCCTTCTCCGGCATGTTTCTGATTGCTAGCGGATTTTTCAAAATTCTCCACTCGGGCACTAATTGCCCTTACTTCAGCTAAGAGCTCGGCCTAAAGTAATGTCGGTTACAACCTTGTCTCCTTCCATAGCCATGTACCTACAAAAGAAAAAAGACTAGAGAATGTGTTAAGGTTAGTAAAATTCCTCTCACTTTTGGATGACCCTCGGGTTCACTCTATATTTCGGGTAGGATCTTTCAAACTTGTCTCAAAATGGTTTCCTCTAATTGACCAAGTCCTCAACGACCTTTCAAGTTCACAAGTTCACTAGTTCTTTTCGGGGTGAGTGAGTTTATGTGACTCTATTGGTGGACAACTTTTTAAAGTAAGCACAAGAAGCCAAGTATTAACTACGAAGGTGGAAATTCTGAGTTTTAGGACGAGATCCTACAAGCTCAAAAATTAGTAATTAACTTAAGTAGAAAATTACCTCATAATTACTAATTAGTAGTAGTGTAATCAAAGAAGTAAGGAAATTCAAGAAATAAGGAAATTTTAGAGACTTTCCCACTCTAGTGTGGCGAGGACTAATTCTCTCTCCTTCCCTCTTAACTTTCGGCCCTCTCTCCTTGTCCAAATGGAAATCGCCCCTCTTCTCCTTGTCCCAATTTTAGAAAACAATTCCTTGAAACTTCTCCCTTTTGGATTGGGAGTTGTTTTCCTCTTGGACTAGGCTTAGGGTTTCTTATTTCTTCTCCTTCCCCTAGCCTCTTACACGTTTTTAACAAGAAATTCAAGAACAACAAGTTGATGTTCAAGAACTTCAAGAATTTAATGCAACTTGTTAAGAATGGTCGAATCTTCAAGAACCCCTTCAAGATTAACATGAATTGCTTCAAGAACTACAAATTAGCATGCAAGAACTTCAAGAATCCAAGATTAACGTGTACTAGCTTCAAGATTTCAACTAGGGTTTTCAAGAACAATTTTTAAACAATCAAGAACTTCAAGATTGGTTTCAAGAACGGTTTTTAACAATCAAGACTTCAAGATTTCAACCCTAGATGTTTAGCAACTTCAATCAACAAAAATTCTCGGTTTTTCTCTTCTTTTCTTTTTTGTCACGTTTTTCTTCTTCTTTTTTTTTTTGTTGATAGTGAACGAAATTAATGAAAGAAACTAAAACTAAGGCACGAAGAACAGGATTGGGATTGTAAGAACAAACCCTTTCCAAGCTCTGATACCAACTGATGCAATAAGAAATTTGAAAACAAGAAAACAAGGATAAAAGCAAGACGCTCAATGATCTATCAAGACAACAAGTAGGAACTAGTCTACTTACCTTCTTGATGAAGTCAAGGAGAACCTATACTATACACACAACCCTCAAGACAACGATGGACTTGCAAATTGTTTGATCAAGCAAAAAGGAACTAATTCAATGTGGAATCACACCAAAAATTGGACAAGTTTACACACAGAGAGTTTTGGAGAACCTAAGGAGGTCGCCGGTTTTTGTGTATTGATTAATAATGTAAGATACTGAAAATAATGTAGTCTTTGGGCTTATATAGAATGAGCCTTTACCTAAATCAACTAGGAAAAGAATAACTAACAAAAAAGGCCAATAATTTGGCTAAGTCTCCTTATGGTCACGCAGGACCCCAAACAAAGAATCAATGTCCTCCATAACAACATAATAATACAACATAAACACAAATGTGCATCATCAATGTCACACAACTGCATCTTCAACGCCTCACACAAAGTGTATCATCAACGCCTGGCTCTTCTTCACCATTAAGTGTGCATCATGAAGTTCCTTAGCTTGACTCATCGTGAATGGCCTCGAAGGCACAAATGTATCTTTATCAGGCTGGCCTGCATCAAGGAAAACATAAATTCAATCTAAACCGTGTCATGCGTGAGGAAGGAATGATGAAATCCGTGTGCTCATGTTCTTCCAACTCCTCCTTGGCCTCGTTAGGTCGAATATGTGTCAAAAGTTCTGAAAATAATGCATACAATTCATTGTTCAAAACCCAACACTCATGTCAAACCATAACTCCACCTTCACAATCAATATACATTAACTCCCTACTTCTTTAAGCACAATTACATCAAGAGTCACCACTATCAAAGAACATTTTGCACAATAATACAACATTTTTTTCTTTTCTCTTTCAATTCAAGTGGCTCTTACTTGTTCAATACAGTGGACATTTCTCCTTATTTCATTAGTTGCACTCAAAGTCCAAACTAACCACACCACGCTTCAACTTTTTACAAAGTTTATTCCAAATTCAAGTGCTCACGAGAGGTACAAGGTTCAAATAGATGGTCAATTCAAACAAATGGGTAAAGCTTGTAATGTGGTTGCCAAAGAAACAGGATTACAGGCTCAAAGGGGTTAACTACGATACATAGCAATTAAGTGGGTAAAAGCATATAACTGGCTCAACAAAGAAACGCTTAAATCACTTCAAAGACTGAACAAAACTACTATTTTGCTTTGCAAACATACAGGGCACGTTATAGACATCAGATGCAATGCACAGAATAATACAAGACCTCACACACACATGGCACAAGCTCACTCAGGATTGGACTCATCAAGACACTCTAGTCAAAGTAGTTAAGCAAATCTAAGATCATGCATTTTAAGGTACTTATACAAGAGTCAAAAATTGAGCCTAAGCGTCACAACTAAAGTACTTACATTATTCTCAAGGTATAACAGAGTCAAGAGATATTTCCTTCCATCTAAACCGTAGCGCAAGGTTTCCTACTCTTAACCTACTAATCCAAAATGGCCACCGACTCCACAATCTCCATATAACTGAACCGTGCTAAAGTCAAAAATATGAGATGGATCACCATAGTAATTCCGGAGCATGGGAACATGAAACACTAGGTGAGCACCTGATAGACGAGGTGGCAGTGCAAGCTTGTAGACCACCTCTCCAATCCTCTCAAGTACCTCAAAAGGGCCAATATACCAAGGGATCAACTTGCCCTTCTTCCCAAACCTCATCATACCCTTCATGGGCGATACTCTGAGCAGTTCCTTCTCTCCCACAATGTAAGCAACATCGTAGACCTTTCGGTCAATGTAACGTTTCTGTCTAGACTGAGCTGTACGAAGCCAATCCTAAATCAACTTGACTTTCTCCAAGCAATCCCGAACCAAATTAGTACCCAACCAAATCAGTACCCAACAACCTAGCCTCACCCAGCTCAACAACTAACTGGAGACCGACACCGTCTCCCATACAAGGCCTCATAAGGAGCCATCTAAATACTCGATTGGTAGCTTTTGTTGTAGGAAAACTCTACAAGCGGTAGAAACTGATCCCAAGAACCCCCGAAATCCATAAAACAAGCGCATAACTTATCTTCCAAGATCTCAATACTGTGCTCGGACTATCCGTCTATCTGGGGGTAGAATGTTATACTCAACTCAACCCGTTTTCCAAACTCTCGTTGCACTGCTCTCCAAACTTGCAATGTGAATTTGGGTGTCTTGATCTGAAATAATGGAGACTGGCACACTGTGAAGATGAACAATCTTGCGGAAATAGATCTGAGCAAGTCGCTCTGATAAATGGGTAGTGGCAACTGGAATGAAATGTGCGGACTTAGTCAACCGATCCACAACCACCCAAATAACATCAAATTTCTTCAAAGTCCGTTGGAGACCAACAACAAAGTCCATGGTAACACGTTTTCATTTCCACTCAAGGATCTCAAGTCTCTAAAGTAAACCGCCCAGCCGCTGATGCTCATACTTCACCTACTGACGGTTCAAGCATCGAGCCACAAACTCCACTATATCTTTCTTCATTCTCCTCTACCAATAGTGTTGCCTTAAGTCCTGATACATCTTTGTGGCCTCGGATTAATGGAATAACGCAAATTGTAGGCCTCCTCAAGAATCAACTCACGCAACACATCCACATTGTGCACAAAAATCCAACCCTGCTGCAAACCCTAGCATCTCCAACAGAAATCTCCTTGGCATCATCGTGTCTTTAAGGACAAGCAAATGGGGGTCATCATGCTCACGTTGATGCGCTCAAACAAAGAAGACCGGGAAACTACACAAGCTAGAACCCGACTAGGCTCCGAAACATTTAACCTCACGAACTGACTGGCCAAAGCATGAACATCTAATGCTAGCGGTCCCTCACAAACTAGAATATATGCAAGGCTACCCGCACTCTCCGCCTTTCTACTCAAGGCATTGGCCACCACATTGGCCTTCCCGGGATGATACAAAATAGTGATATTATAGTCCTTTAATAGCTCCAACCGTCTCCGCTGCCTCAAGTTCAGATCCTTTTGTTTAAACAAGTGCTGAAGACTCCGATGATCTATAAATACCTCACAAGACATGCCGTAGAGATAATACCTCCAAATCTTCAATGCATGTGCAATGGATTCCAACTCTAAATCATGAACGGGTAGTTCTTCTCATGGGGATTCAAATGGAAAGAAGTATAAGCAATCACTTTACCCTCCTACATCAAGACACACTCAATACCAATCCGAAAGCATCACAATACACTGTATAAGAACTCGATGCTGAAGGTAAAACTAGAACTAGAGCTGTGGTCAAGGCAGTCTTGAGCTTATGAAAGCTCTCCTCACACTCATCAGACTACCTAAATGGGGCACCCTTCTGGTCTATCTAAGCAATGGATGAGAAACCCTCCACAAATCAGCGATAATATCCGGTCAAACCAAGGAAACTCTGAATCTCAGTAGCTGAAGACGGTCTAGGCCAACTCTAAACTGCCTCAATCTTCTTCAGATCTACCTTGATACCCTTATTGGAAACCACGTGCCCCAAGAATACCATAGAATCAAGCAAAAACTAACACTTGGAGAATTTAGCATAAAGTTTCTTCTCCCTCAAAGTCCGTTGTACAATCCTCAGATGCTGCGCATGTTCCTCCTAGCTACATGAGTACACCACTATATCATCAACGAATACTATAACAAAAGAATCAAGATAAGGTTGGAATACACTGTTCATCAAATGCATAAATGACGTTGGGGCATTGGTCAGCCCGAATTACATCACAAGAAACTCGTAGTGACCATAGTGGGTCCTAAATGGCGACATTGGAATATTCAAATCCTGAATCTTCAACTGATGATACCCAGACCTCAAATCAATCTTTGAAAACACTCTAGCTCCCTGAAGCTGGTCAAATAAGTCATCAATGCGTGGTAAATGATACTTGTTCTTAATTGTAACTTTTGTTCAACTGCCTGTAATCAATGCACATCCGCATAGTACTATCCTCCTTCTTCACGATGCACCCCAAGGCGACACACTAGGCATAATGAATCCCTTATCCAGAAGTTGTTCTTTCATTTCCTTCAACTTTGCTGGTGCCATGCGATACGGAGGAGTAGAGATGGGTTGAGTGCCCGACACCAAGTCAATATCAAAATCAATGTCCCTGTCAGGTGGCATGCCCAACAAGTCTGTAGGAAACATATTTGAAAAGTATCGTACTATCGAGACAGACTCAATGGTAGGATATCAGCACCAACATCCCTTTCAAAGGCTTAACATGCCAAACATCCCTTCCCAACCATCCGTTGGGCCTTCAAATATGAAATCACTCTATTGAACATAGTCCAGAGAACTTCTCCACTCAACCCTGGGCAACCACGACATTGCCAATATCACGGTCTTAGCGTAAAAATCCAGAATAGCATGATATGATGACAACCAATCCATGCCTAGAATCATGTCAAAATCAATCATACTAAGCTGTAAAAGATCAACTCTCGCCTCTAATCCCCCCATAGACACCACACATGACCGATACACACAGTTTAGAATAATAGGATCACCCACCGATGTAGATATATGAACATGCATAACTAAGGAATCATGGGCATATCCAAATAACAAGCAAAGTACGATGATACATATGAATAAGTGGAACCATGATCAAATAATATTGAAGCATCCCTATGGTATATTAATACAATACCTGTGATTGCGGCATCGGAGGCAACTATCTGTGGCCTGGCTGGAAATGCGTACCAACGGGCCTAACCACCACCTGATCGACGTCCCCCTCTAGGGCAGCCTCGAGCTGACTGGGCCCCATCCCGAGCCGGCTGTGCGGGTGGTGTAGCTATTGGTGCTGGAATCATAGGCTGAGATCTCTACTGTGGAACATGCTCAATAGTTTGGGGCAATCTCTCTTGAAATAACTCAAGTCTCCGCACTCATAGCAATTCTTCCTAATAGGCTACTGACCCTGATAACCTGAAGAACTACATGTGGTAACATGGGCAGATGAAGCATGGTAAGAACTCTGCATTGGCAATGCACTGAATGATGACTGAGCTGGGCGTGCACTATAGGAACTGTGGCTAACTGAAGAACCACGAGGAACATGGGCTACCTGAATGGGCCTGTGAGGACGACCCATGCTGTGATGGGATTTCCCTCCAGATGAGGCACTACTGAAACCACCTGAGCTACGAGGCTTTTTGGCCTCCCTCTCCTCACGCTCCTGACCGCGAACTAGCTTTAGGCGTCTAGAAATATCAACCACCTCGTCAAACCTCACACCCGATGCATTCTCCCGAGTCATAATGAAACGTAATCCATAGTTGAGCCATCAATGAACCTCCTAATCCTTTCGCTCTCAGCTGGAACCAACCATACCGCGTGATGAGCCAACTCTGAAAATCTTATCTCATACTGAGTCACTAACATACCCTCCTGGCGTAGCTGCTCAAGCTGCCTACACAACTCCTCCTTGCATGTCTGTAGAACAAACTTCTCTAAGAAGAGAACTCAGAACTCATGCCACGTAAGTAGTGCAGCACCGGATGGCCTGCTCAACTCATAGGCCTCCCACCATTTGTAGGCTGCCCCTGTCAGTTGAAAAGTAGTGATTGAAACTCTACTGGTATCCAAAATTCCCACTGTGCAAAGTATCCGCTGGCACCTGTCTATAAAATTCTGAGCATTCTTTGACTCTGCCCCACTGAACTCTGGAGGCTTAAGCTTCCTAAACTGCTCTACTCTCTTCTGCTCCTCATCACTATAGGTGGTTCAACCTAGCCCGAGCGGCTGCAACCAGCTGGCCTGGTAGTACCCCCTGTGTTTGGAGTCTTGAGCTACCTGCTCCATAGTACGGACGGCATGAGTCTGAGCACCTCCCCCGGCCTGAGAAGTGGTTGGTACAACTGGAACTGAGACTGCCTAAGCAAGGCTCGTGCATACAGTCAAAATCTTGGCAAAAGCTTCCTAACGGCCAGGAAGCACAATGGGCACAGCTGGTGCCCGAGCTAGTCACACCTGCTTGACCACATCTGGTATCTGCTCTTGAGCTGGAGCAACTAGTAGCTCCGCGAGTGCTGCTCTAGCTGCAGTACGAGCTGCACCTCGGCCTCTCGCGGCCCTAGCTGGTGGTACTAGTGGCCGGCCGCCTAATCCGGTCGCACGTGTCCTCACCATCTATGAGAGAATAGAATAATATAAGTTCAGTTTTTGGAATTAACAAATCTGCACAACAAGAGTACAAGAAAGTGAAGTTTCCTAATGATTCGGTAGCCTCTCAAAGATAAGTACAGATGTCTCCATATCAATCCGCAAGACTCTACTAAACCGGCTCATGACTCGTGAGACCTAAGTAACCTAGTGCGTTGATACTAACATGTCACGACCCAAACTCTCAACCTGTCATGATGGTACCTAACCAACTTGCTAGGCAAGCCTACAAACACATAACAACAATTGAATGGAACATGCTTAATAACTCAACATCGGAAAAATCTCATAAACATATGATAAAAATAACTGAAACTCTACTATAACCACTCAGAAATCTGGTGTCAACGAGTACATGAGCTTCTAAGTATCAACATAGTCTGAAACTCTAATACAACTATCTGGGTAATAGAACAACATTGAATAAAATGAAAAGAAGGAGAGTCAAGGTCTACGGGCTTCATAGCAACTACCTCAAAGTCTCTGAGCAAGCACTAGTACCAAATCTAGCAATCTCCACATCCAGATGCACCTAGATCTACACACGATGTGCAGAGTGTAGTATGAGTACAACCGACCCAATGTCCTCAAAAAGTATCGTAGCTAACCTCGGCGAGATAAAAGAAGCACAAATTATAAATGATGCTAGCTATCAACAGTACAGTTTCATCTTTTTAACAAGTACAGATCAATAATGAAATCAAGTCATAAAGCACAGCAAGAAGTATCTTTGTGTGTATTTATAAATACTCTGCTCAGTCAATGTTTGGCATATAGAGATGATATGCCGTTAAATCAGGTAGATAATCACAGAAATTGCAAGTAAAGATGAAATGCAATATCCAAACAAACACTAGCCAGATTTTCTCAACCTTTCCAATTCCATATCAAACCACTAATTAGATTTCCTCAATCTCCACGTGTACACTATCAAGTGAGACATAAGAGAGGGTGACCCTAGGGGGATGGATCCATATCCACAAGCAAGCACGACCAATTCAACGTGCTATTAGCCCGCCGCGGTCACAGGATCAATATTACAATCCACCCGGCGTGGTCACAAGCACAAAAACACAATCCGCCCCGCGTGGTGACAGGCACAACAACACAATCTGCCCCCCGCGGTCACCGGCATAATAACATAATCCGCCCCGCATGGTCATTAGCATAACAACACAATCCGTTCGGCGTGGTCACATGCACCCTGTCCAAATCATGTCACACAAGAGCAAATAAACAAGAATACATGTACATGATGAATAATTAACAAATCTCATGATCCTGGACTGGTAAAAGCGACATGCTAAGTGTAGGCATGTGCAAAGTGTGCTATCATAGCTCGAATCGGCAAATCTCATCACAGAATAGCATTTATCAAGTTCATTCAGGGATTAATCCTCTGCTAACTTCTAACATGGCTCAAATTGTTCACAACAATGTTACAAATGTGCGGGATATCATAGCTTAAAGATTAACAGTCAAATCTAGGCACGTCATCGCCTAAGCACAACCCGAGCATCGAGAAATACCCCTCGGTGTTAGCACATGGGCTCAAACCCCATACATGTGCGCATCCAATAGTGCGTAGCTATCATAATAATTCAGGCAACTAGTGCCTCAACCAAGTTTTGATAAGATAGTTACCTCAAGCAAGCCAAATTACTGCCTTAACAAGCCCTTACCGCGCATATCAACCTTCGGAAGGCTCGAATCTAGCCAAAGTAATGTAATACTATCAATAAAGGCCATAGGAAGCAACACCAAAAGATAAAGCTAATGTCTGTAATTCAAATCAAAAAGTCAACCCCAAAATCAACCTCGGGCCCGCACCTCGTAACCCGAAAAAATATACAAATTCCGAAATCCTATTTAATAAAGAGTCCTACCATATCAAAATCCTCTAATTTTGTCCACTAATCGAGCCTCAAATCCCCAAATCTTACTCTCCAGTACATAGACCACAAATCCCCCAAATTTCACCTCAAACACACACAATGTAGGTGTAAAAATCAATGGGTATTCAATATTAATGGACAAAGGTGATCAAAATTTTCTTACCTCTTGAATTATGGTGAAATCCCTCTCAAAAGGCGCCCCTAGCTGAGCTCCACAAGTCTAAAAATTAAGAAAAAGCTCAAACCCTCGATTATAACAGTCTACCCAGCGATTCTTGCTTCTGCGGCTCACTAGCCGTACCTGTGGCTTGATTTTTTAGGAAAACACTTCACTTCTGCGAAGTCTACTTAAGTCCCAATCTGCCACTTCTGCGGGTCTGGTTCTGTGGTCCAAGTCCCGCACCTGCGGGACCACATCTGTGAATTTCCTCTGCGACCTCAGCTTCCCTTGACCAAATTCCGCATCTGCGGCAGATACTTTGCACCTGTGGGCTCGCTAATGCGAAAACAACCTCACACCTGCGACCAATGCCCAGCCTAGACAAATCCCGCATCTGCGCCTTCTTGACAACTTTTGCGGCCAATTCCTCGCAGGTGCCGTCTCACCAGAACTGAAGCATAATAGAAATTCCTTAAGTCCAAAATTCAATCCAATTTCAATCTGAATCACCCCTGAGAACCCCGGACCCCATCCAAACATACCAACACATCTTGAAACATCAAACGAACTTAGTCGAAGCCTAAAAAAACATCAAAAACACGAATTGCACCCTAATTCAAACCTATTGAAACTAATGAATTTCCAACTTCTAAAATCGACACCAAAACCTATCAAACCAACTCTGATTTACCTTAAATTTAGCACACAAGTCATAAATGACACAACAGACCTACTCCAACTCCCAGAACCACAATCCGAGCCCGATATTAACAAAGTCAACTCTCGGTCAAACTTCTCAACCTTCCAAACCTTTAACTTTCCAATTTTCACCAAATTAAGCCAAAATGATCTAAGGACCTCCAAATCAATATCTGGACATACTCCAAAATCTAAAATCACCGTCCGAAGCTATTAGAACCATCAAAACTACATTACGAAATCGTTTACACATAAGTCAACATTCGGTAAACTCTTTCAAATTAAGCTTCCAACCTTGGGACTAAGTGTCCCAATTTATTCTGAAATATCCCCTGAACCAAACCAACCACCCAGGTAAGTCACATAACCACAAATGAACATAGAATGAGAAATAAAGGGGGGAACGAGATTAGAATACTCAAAACGACTGGACAGATCCTCACATTAGCATAACAACAACAATCTAGGAAATTAGAGTGCAAACAACCAAGGAAATTGGAGAGGCAACAATCAAGGTGGTTAAAGAAACAATCAAGGAAATCGAGGGTCGGGTTTTCAAAGGCCTCCAATGTACCAACAACCTAGCAATACATTGTCTTATCCCTCCCATGGTTCAAGTTCTTCAAACAATGAGATGTGCCATATTGAGAACATGTTTAACCAAATGATGGAGAAGAATGCCGATTCGGATGCAACTTGCTTCTTATACCACATCAATCCATAATCTTGAAGTTCAAATTGGGCAAATCTATCAAGCTCTTAATACTCGTCCAAAGAGTGCACTACCAAGTGATATGGTGGTAGAACCAAAGGGTGGTTATAATATGGGGCATGTTATGGTAGCTAACACAAGAAGTGGAAGAGGCGAGAATGCACCCACCTCAAATGAAAGGCGACTTGTGGATGATGACCACATGATGCAAGAGGAGGAAATCCCAAATGATGATGCTCAAGAAAGTGGTGAAGTCCGGATTGACATTGATGATAGTGTGGAAGATACTCAAGAGGAGGTGAACCCGTCTAGGGAGCATATCATTGACATACCTGAGCCGGTAGTGCAAATGGCGAAGGCACCATTGCCTAAGCCTCCACCTCCCTATCCTCAATGGCTTGCCAAGAAAAATGGTGAGAATCAATTGAAGAATTTCATTCAAATGATGAAGAGTCTCTCAATTAATGTGGCATTGGTAGACGCTTTGGAACAAATTCCCGATTATGCTAAATTTATGAAAGATCTTGTGACCAAGAAGCGATCGATGAATTTTGAAACTATCAAGGTCACTCATCAAGTGAGTGCGATTATTCATTCTGTGGATCCTAAGTTTGAGGATCCCAGTGCTTTCACAATTCCTTATACAATTAGGAGTGTCGATTTTGCTAAAGCTCTTTGTGATCTTGGGCCGAGTATCAATTTGATGCCCTATTTGGTTTTTAAAGCTTTTGGAATTGGAAAACCAAGACCCACATCTATGAGGTTGCAAATGGTCAATCGCACCATCAAGAGGCCATTAGGAGTGATTGATGATGTTTTGGTTCGGGTTGATAAGTTCATTTTTCTGGTGGACTTTGTTATTCTATATTGTGAAGTTGATTACGAAGTGCCTATTATTCTTGGGAGATATTTCCTTGCTATGGATACGACTCTTTGTGATGTGGAATCTGAAGAACTCACTTTCCAGGTTGGTGATGAAAAAGTGGTATTTCATGTTTGCAAGTCTATGCGGCAACCAAATAGAAATGAGGTGTATTCTTTCTGTTGATGATACAAGTGCTACAATCAATGTTGGTGATATGTTGGAAGCCGTTTTGCTCAACTTTGATGACAACGAGATGAATGGCTTCATGGAGTGTGTGAACTCTTTGCAAGGAATGGGGTCGTACAATGATGTGCCGGGTAATTACGGCACATTTTGTACTATTTGTTTAGAGTTTAACTTGTTCTACTTGTTAATTATCATGATACTTACGTAATTTTAGTGTAATTTCAGTGTATTGAGTGAAGAAATCCAGAAGCATGAAAAGAAGTCCAAAAAGCCAACCAAAGGCAAGAAAAGAGGCCAGGAGCATCGCAGGTTCAATTCTGCGATCGCAAAACAGCTATGCGAGTCACATAATTCGCAAGAAGATCGCAGATGCAGACAGAACTTTAAGCCAACTTTCAAGTTGAGAATGCGGTTGCAAATGTGACCGCAAAACAGGAATGCGAACCGCATTCCCATCGCAAACACGAACAAAGTCTGGGTGAAAAATAGAGTGAAGATTGCGATCGCATTCTACGATCGCAAAGTCAATATGCGAACCGCAATTTCAGATGCGACGAGAGGGAAGCTGACTGGTGTGATCTGCGATGGAATTTGAAGATTTTGCGAACCGCATTCCTGTTCTGCGATAGGAATGCGATCCGCATACGTGCAACTAGGTCAAACTTGACTGCTGCTCGCCTCAGAATTTGGGCTTCTATAAATAGCTTTTCTAGGGTTGTGTGAAGGGATACTTGTCAGAATTCAGAGTGAAAAGTACAGCTTTTGATTATTTTCGAATTGAGAGAAGTTTTTGGGTGATCAAAACTGAGAGTTCTATATTTTTGTAAGATGAATTCAATTATTCTTCTTTGTTCTTCAGTTTCCAATATGTGTAGCTAAACTCCAATACTAAGGTTGTGAACCCTAACTGGGTAGAATGTTATTGAGAGTTTGATATTGATTCCATATTTGAAAGAAGCTTGATATTTATTTATTTCTTGTTTTGAAATTAATCGTTAGTGGTTGCAAACATTAACGAATGCCAATTTATGCCATCATATCTTGGAAAAGTGAGATAGAGTTTGGTAGAGATAAATAACAATAATTCAAGGCTTTAAACCTTGTTTAACGAAATCACTTAGGAATAAGTAGATTTTAATTTGGCGAATGATTGGGTGTTTCTTAAGTTTGACTCTTTTGTATTCAGGAGAATCATAAGAGGATACATTATCCAAGTGTTGGGAAATATTGGATCATAAGTTAATAAGAACCGATTGCATATCAAGAACGGACTTCAATATCAATATCAAGACCATTCTACTACGTTACGGGGAACACAGCCTTAGTATCTTAAATTCATATTTTTTACGTTCAAATTATTCTCAAACTGCAGTTCTTAGTTTACTCTTCTTTACATATTCAACACCAATTTATTCTATTTGGTTACTTGATAGAATTACGACTAAGTAAAGTATTGCATTAATTGGATAATTATTTCACGCCTATTCCCTGTGGGATTCGACCCCAACCTCGTTGGGTTACTATATTTGACATCGATCGCTTACACTATTGTTAAGGTGTAATTTGAGCGAATCAAATTTTGGCGCCGTTGCCGGGGAATAAGGTTTTGAAATTTCTGATTAGTGTATACTTTACTATAAGTCTAATTCCACTTGATTGCAAGTTGTTTGTTTTGGTGGTTGTAGGCAGGAAGATATGGCGGAACATATAGATGAGGTGGATGTGGAGCAGGAAGAGAATCCGTTTGCCGACATTGAAGAATATATTGAAGATACCAATGCTATAGTACCTCCAGCTATAGGTGCTGCTACGTTCAAAGTAGAACATGGGCTGATTTTGATGCTGAAAGCTGAAGGATACTTCAGAAACTCTACTGATGACGATCCGACGCAGCACCTCAGGAACTTTTTGGGTGTTTGTGCGACGCACAAACAAAATAATGTCTCTGACGATGCATTAAGGCTTAGATGCTTTAAATACTCGTTTGCTGGAGATGCGAGGAAATGGCTTCAAAACCTTCCTCCAAATTCCATCCGTTCATGGCCTGAACTAGTCCGGGCATTCTTGTCAAAGTGGTTTCCGCAAAGCAAGAAATCTGAGCTCCGGGACAAGATATTTTTCTTCAAACAACTACCGGGTGAACAACTTCACGAAGCGTGGGAGCGTTTCAAATTGTATTTGGTGAGGTCTCCAAACCACGGCTTTCCAGACTCCATTTTGCTAGAAAAGTTCTACATGGGTTTGGATCCTATGAACCAATCGATAGCGAAGAATGCTACTGCTGGTTCTTTCATGGATAAGACCTTCGCTAGAGTAACTTAGATTTTGGATAAAATGGCTAAACACAATCAAGATTGGCATTATGAGGATACTACAGGTGACAGTACAATTGGGTCTCCTTCTATGAATAACTTGATCAAAGAAAACCAAGAACGAGACCAAGTGATTGCTGAACTTGCCACTAATGTTAATGTCTTGACAAAGTTGTTCACAGAAAATCAGAAGAAGAAAGTCAATGTAGTGGAGAATGTGCAACCAATGCAAAGTGAAGAATATGAAGAGGCGAATTTTGTCAATAATACTCATGGAGGTTATCAAAGGCAACAGTATCAGGGTCAAGGGACACAAAATCATTGGAGACCAAACCCGCAAGGGCAAGGTCCCCAACAATGGCAGAATGATCAAACTGGCCCTAGTCAGGGAAATTGGAACAACAGTAACCACTTTCCAAACCGAAGTTCCAACCCCTATGTTCCTCCGAAAGGGCACTATCCGAATCAGGGATCCTCAAGTGAATCTAAATTGGAGAGTAAGCTCGAGATGATATTATAGAACCAAGAGAAGTCTGACACGTCCATGAAAAACAAGAATGAATTGGTTGGCTCCCACACAGCAGCGATCCAAAAGTTGGAATTGCAAATGAGGGACCTTTCTCGTGAGCAATATCCACAACAGAAAGGAACACTTCCTAGTGACACGATTGCAAATCTTAAGGGAAGTGGAAGTGGCCCAACTGCTCATATTATGGCTGTCACGACTAGGAGTGGTAAGACATTACAGGGCAGAGATGATGCTGGAGAGCTTCAGAAAAAGGCTGAAGTTAAAAGAGATAATGTTGCTGAGGTAGGTGAGAATCCAGAAATTGTAGTGAACAGAGATGAGACTCAGGAAGGGGTAAAGGATAAGGCTGAAGAAACATCAACCGTTCTTCCGCCAATTCCTAGACCCCCTCCTCCTTTTCCTCAGAGACTTACAAGGAGAGTTGACGACAGCAAGTTTGAGAAGTTTTATGACATTCTCAAGTAGCTATCAGTTAATATACCTTTCTTGGAGGCTTTCCAAGAAATTCCTGGGTTTGCCAAATATCTGAAGGATCTGATTACGAAAAAGAGAACCAGCAGGAATGAGGTGGTAAATGTGACTCACAGGGTTAGCTCTATCATAGCTACCAATCCAATCCAGAAGAAAGAGGACCCAGGAGCTTTCACTATTCCGTGTACAATTGGAGTGCGGGATTTTGCTAAGGCATTATGTGACAATGGGGCCAGTATAAATCTAATGCCTTTAGCCATCTACAAACAAGCCGGGTTAGGAATGCCGCGGCTGACAAGCATGAGGTTGCAGATGGCTGACCGATCTATCAAGAGACCAGTTGGTATTGTAGATGATGTAATTGTAAAAGTTGGAAAGTTTAATATTCCGGCTGATTTTGTGATCCTTGATTGTGCCGTAGACAAGGAAATCTCTATCATATTGGGGAGACCATTCTTAGCTACTGGAAGAGCTCTTATGGACCGGTGGGTATTGTGGATGATGTAATTGTAAAAGTTGGAAAATTTATATTCCAGCCGATTTTGTAATCCTTGATTGTGCAGTAGACAAGGAAATCCCCATTATATTGGGAAGACCTTTCTTAGCTACTGGAAGAGCTCTTATGGACTCGGAGCGCAATGAAATAAAGTTCCGGGTAAACAATGAAGAAGTCACTTTTCAAGCTAGTAAGGGGATGAAGCTGCCAACCGAGTATGTGAACATTTCATTAATCGGTATTATTAATGAAGTTGATGAAGCCGTTGAGATGAAAATGTAAGAGTAATGTTTCGGTGAGGCACTGGCAGCCATATTGGTGAATTTTGATGGAAATGACTTGGATGAGTTCATGGAGTCGGTGAATGCGTTAGAAGGTCGTGGTTCTTATTCCTATACTCCACCAAAACTGTCCTTAGATTTGGAGAATCGAGCCACACCTCCAGCAAATCCTTCCATTATTGAACCACCCCAATTAGAGCTCAAGCCCCTTCCGTCGCATTTGAGGTATAAATTTCTTGGTTTGAATAACACTTTACCGGTAATTGTGTCGTCGTTGTTGAATGATGTGCAGGTAGAGCAGTTGCTGCAAGTTTTGAAGGAACACAGACAGGCAATCGGATGGACAATTGCGGACATCCGGGTATTCCGGCCGGAATCTGTGAGCACAAGATTCAACTTGAAAACGGGACTAAACCAAGTGTGGAACACCAGAGACAGCTAAATCCATCAATGAAAGAAGTGGTGAAGAAAGAGATAATAAAATGGCTGGATGCAGGAGTTTTTTACCCGATTGCCGATAGTTCGTGGGTGAGTCCAGTGCAGTGTGTGCCAAAGAAAGGAGGTATGACCGTGGTCAAGAATGAAAGAATGAGCTGATTCAAACAAGGACCGTAACTGGATGGCGAGTATGCATGGATTACAGGAAGCTCAATAGTGCCACGCGCAAGGATCACTTCCCTATGCCTTTTATTGATCAAATGCTGGATCGGCTAGCCAAAAGTCCTTTTACTGCTTCCTCGACGGATACTCCAGGTACAATCAGATAAATATTGCTTTGGAAGATCAGGAGAAGACAACTTTCACCTGCCCGTATGGAACATTTGCCTTCAGTCGAATGCCTTTCGGCTTATGCAATGCTCCAGCTACATTCCAGCGGTGCATGATGTCGATTTTTTCTGATATGGTGGAAGATTTCCTCGAAGTCTTTATGGATGATTTCTCGGTAGTCGGGGAAACGTTTGAGCAATGCTTGAAGAATCTCAAGAAAGTGTTGAAACGATGCGAAGAAACAAACCTTGTATTAAATTGGAAAAAATGCCACTTCATGGTGGATGAAGGTATTGTTTTGGGGCATAAAATCTCCAGACATGGTATTGAGGTGGATAAAGCAAAAATTGAGATCATCTCCAAGCTCTCTCCTCCCACATTAGTTAAAGGTGTCTGTAGCTTTCTAGGGCATGCTGGATTCTACAGATGGTTCATAAAAGATTTCTCAAAGCTTGCACACCCAATGTGTAAACTCTTAGAGAAAGATACCAAGTTCGTCTTTGATGAAAAATGCCTTACTGCTTTTGAAGAACTGAAAACGAAGCTCACCACAGCTCCTATCATTGTCACAATGGATTGGTCGTTACCTTTTGAGCTTATGTGTGATGCTAGCAGTGTAGCTATTGGAGTGATGCTGGGGCAGAGGCACAAAAAAATTCTTCACCCAGTATACTATGCTAGCAAGACGCTTAATGGAGCGCAAATGAACTGCACTGTAACGGAGCAGGAACTGTTAGCTATTGTGTATGCATTTGAGAAGTTCCGTGCATATCTATTGGGCTCCAAAGTGATTGTGTATACAGATCATGCTGCTCTCCGTTATTTGATGGCGAAAAAGGATGCTAAGCCTCGACTAATCCGATGGGTTTTACTGCTACAAGAGTTTGACTTTGAAGTCATGGATCGTAAGGGAACACAAAACCAAGTGGCAGATCACTTGTCTAGATTGGAGGAAGTAGGGAGACAAAAAGAAGAGCTGGAGATAAATGATTCCTTTCCAGATGAACATATACTGATGATATCAAGTTCAGTTGCACCATGGTATGCTGACATCGCTAACTACATCGTCAGCGATTTTATTACGGAAGGGTTGGAATCGTACCAAAGGAAGAAGTTCTTGAGGGATTCTCGAAATTATTATTGGAAAGAACCATTCCTATTCCGTGTCTGTGCAGATAACATCATTCGAAGATGCGTACCCGAGGAAGAGATGCTACCGATCCTGAAAGCATGCCATGACTCACTAGTTGGGGGTCATCATGGGGGCAACAGAACAGCTACAAAGATTTTGGAGTGTGGATATTACTGGCCAACCATTTATCATGATGCTAATCAGTTGGTGAAGTCGTGCGACCAATGCCAACGACGGGGCCCGATTTCGAGGAGGCATGAGATGCCTATGAAATTTGTTATGGAAATCGAATTATTCGATGTTTGGGGTATTGACTTCATGGGCCCTTTCATAAGCTCATGTGGGATGAAATACATCCTAGTGGTTGTGGACTATGTATCCAAGTGGGTAGAAGCCGTTGCCTTACCAAACAATGAAGCTCGGAGTGTGACCACGTTCCTAAAGAAGAATATTTTCACCAGGTTCGGCACCCCAAGAGCCATCATCAGTGATGGAGGATCACATTTCTGTAACAAAGTTTTCAAAGGTCTCCTCGACAAGTATGGGGTTAAGCATAAGGTTGCCACGCCTTATCATCCACAATCGAGTGGCCAAGTTGAAGTATCCAATAGGGAAATCAAAAGCATCCTGTCCAAGACTGTGAACGCAAGTAGGACTGATTGGTCAAGAAAGCTAGACGATGCTCTTTGGGCATACCCATGTCGAATGTTCTGAGGATAACCATGTAGGGGTATAGCCAAAGTCTTTGGGAAGGCGTGCCATTTACCCGTTGAACTCGAGCATAAGGATATGTGGGCCTTAAAGAGACTAAACATGGATTGGGCGGAGGCCGGAGCTTTAAGGCTTGCACAATTGAATAAAATGGAGGAATTCAGATTTCATGCCTATGAGAGTGCAGCAGTTTATAAAGAACGAATGAAGTTCGTCCATGATTCAAAGATTTTGATGAGAGAGTTTAAGGCGGGAGACCTGGTGTTGCTATTGAATTCGAGACTTAAATTATTTCCAGGGAAGTTGAAGTCCAAATGATCGGGACCATTCAAGATTGTAAAATGTCTCCCCGTTTGGAGCTGTCGAATTGGCATCGGAGGATGGGCTCCGAACCTTCAAGGTTAATGGGCAGCGAATCAAACACTATTTGGGTATAGGTGGAGAAAAACACGTGGTAGAGCAACTGGCCCTACATGATGATCAAGTCCGACCTACGGAATGAGTGCAGAGGCATCCTAGCATCGTCGTGCCGCGACGTTAAATCAAGCGCTTCATGGGAGGCAACCCCTGTGTGGTACCATTAGTTTTTGTTTATGTTTATGTTGTGCTTTTATTTATTTGCAATTCAATGCTACGCTTGTACTTAGATCTATTTGAAGGGTTTTCAAATGCAGGAAGGTGATGCATGAACACAAGAATTAACGAGGAGTTGTTCACACTGCAAAAGTGCATTGAGGTGAAAACTGCTGCAGAAATGCAATCGCAATTATGACATGCGAATCGCATTTGTGCCGCAAACAGAGGCAGAAATTTGAGCAAAATTAATGGACATAAATGCGATGACGCTCGAAAATCTGCGGTTCGCATTTCAATTCTGTGAACCTCATTCCAACCGCAAATAGACACAGAGATTTCAATTCAGAGGTTTGTTGAAAATGCGGTGGAGGTTCTTAATCTGCGGTTCGTATTTCAATTCTGCAAACCGCATTCCAACCGCAAACAGACACAGAGATTTCAGTTCAGAGGTCTGTTGAAAATGCGGTGGAGGCTCTTAATCTGCGGTTCGCATTTCAATTCTGCGAACCGCATTTCAACCGCAAACCGTCACAGAATCTTCAGCTCATAGGTTGGTTGAAAATGCGGTGGACTTCATAATTTGCGATTCGCTTTTCAATTATGTGAACCGCAATTACCTCGCATACCTGACAGGTAAGTGTTCGCATTCTCTTTCCTATTTTTGACCCTACGCTCTAAGTATATAAAAAAAAAAAAAAAACCGCAAACAAACAAAAAGAAGAGAAGACGGAAACAGAGCAAACTTCCGACGATCATCATCGGAAAATTCCAACTGTCAGGCCAAGAGTGCATTTACCTTTAATCTAAGAGCTTCTATCTCCTTCCAAGGTATGTGCACTTTTTGCTTCATCTTACATTCATAGTTTGAAAACCTAGGGTTTATTATTCAATAAAGTAGTTCAAGGATCTTCGAGTGGAAAACAGAAATTTTGGGTTTGTTTGCTTAAGGGATGCATATTCTTGGGTATTTGAAGGTATTTGTGGTCCACAAATTCAAAATGTGGACCGCAATTAGACCGCATTTCCTAAACCCTAGATGCCTGAGCAAGACGACAAATGCGGTGAATCTGCGATCGCAAAACCAAATTGCGAACCGCAGATCCACCGTGAACACACTCAGGACCTTTAGCTAGCACTGGTGAATTATGCTGTGGTTCTGCGATCGCAGATCTCATTTTGCGATGAGAGTGCGACCGCATTTGTATGTCACGAACAGGCCTATGCACATCACCACTATGCGATGTGTTTGCGATTCGCATAGTGGTTATGCGATCGCAAACCACACCGCACATCTACAACTCTTTGGTCATTTCTCCTGTTTTTGTCTTTTCTCGAATAATGATAATGTCACTAACATATGCTATTTATGCAGACATAGCTAAAAAACATCCCAAAAGCAAAAGGCCTTCCACCGCTTCATCCTCCGAACCAACCAAACGAGCAAAGAAAGATTCAACTAGACCTAACACCTCCCAGTCTGAAGAGGAGGATTGCTTTCCGGAAGTTGATCTAGTTGCTGAGGCAAGAAGGAAGAAAGAAGACGACCTTAAGCTTCTCTTTGAAGTTGAAGGCTCAAGATCTTTATTCCGGGAAGCACTCGCAAAGCGAAGGATTCTACCGGAGAAAAAGTTGAGTCTGAATGGGCTT
>MCJB01050039.1:5501-64876 GCA_002018475.1 Nicotiana obtusifolia
CCTATCCCTCTCTGTAGGAAGTATGATGAGAGCATGCCGAGCCAAGTCGATGAACCTGGACTCATACTGGGTAACTGTCATGGATCCCTGTTGAAGGCGCTCAAACTGCCTCCGATAAGCCTCTCTCTGAGTAACGGGGAGAAACTTCTCCAAAAACAACTCTGTAAACTGTTCCCAAGTCAAAGATGGAAAACCGGCTGGTCTAGTCAAGCAATAATCCCTTCACCAAGTCTTGGCAGATCCGGACAGGCGAAATGTCGCGAAGTCTACCCCGTTGGTCTCAACAATGCCCATATTCCTGAGGACCTCGTGGCAGCTGTATAGGAAGTCCTCGGGATCCTCCGAAGAAGCACCGCTGAAGGTAGTAGTGAAGAGCTTGGTGAACCTATCTAGTCTCCACAAAGCATCGGCGGACATGGCTGCCCCATTGCCGGCTTGAGCTACTGCTCCCGGCTGGACTGTCATAGCTGGCTAAACCGCTGGAACCTGAGCCTGGGGAGCTACTTGTTCTGGAGTACGAGTAGCAGTAATCTGAACCCCTTCTCCATCCCGAGGAATGGCTGGTGCTGCCGGAAGTAAGCTTGCTCGAGTGACATTCTCCATGAGGCCCACCAACCGGACCAAAGCGTCCTGAAGAACTGGGGTGGCAATAAACCTCGGGGACCTGAGCTGGGCCCGCCGGAGCTGCTGGGCTCGGAACCTCCTCGTCAAGATCAATATGAGGTTCCGCCGCTGGTGCTGTTGTAGGAGGCTGAGTCCTACCGCTGCCTCGACCTCTAGCACGACCTCGGCCTCGCCCTCTACCCCGCATGGAAGCTGTTGCTGGGGTTTCGGGCTATGGAGCGGTAGATGAGGAAGCACGTGTTCTCGCCATCTGCGAAAGAACAGAGTAGGAATCCAATTAGCATTTGAGAGGCAAACCGCATGACAAGAATGAACAAATGTGAAATTTTCCCTAACTCTGTAGCCTCCGGGGGATAAATACAGACGTCTCCGTACCGATCCCTCAGACTCTACCGAGTTTGTCTGTGAACTGTGAGGCCTATGTAAACCTAGGGCTCTGTTACCAACCTGTCATGACCCGGATTTCCCACCCTCGGGTGTCGTGATGGCGCCTACTAGTGAAAGCTAGGCAAGCCAGTCAATCGGACTAATTACCACGTTTCTATTTACGAATTCATTACATCACAAATGCATCAACTGAAAAGTAGTCATTCAACAAGCGAAATAAACACAAAGTTAATACTTTACACAACTATCACCGATAAACTATCTACAACGGTCTACCCAAGATCTGGTGTCACAGTTTCATAGACTATTTAAGAGTACTACAAACAGGGTCTGAAGAATGTAACAAAATGCTGTTTCTGGACAACATAGAAGAAACAGATACAAGAAATGGACAGGGGACTCCAAGATCCGCGGACGTCTGCAGAACTACCTTGGGTCACCTAAAAATCAGAGGTTGGAGGCTTCCTACTGTTCGTAACCTGCGGCACTGAGATCTGCACAAAAGAGTGCAGAGTGTAGTATCAGCACAACCAACCCCATGTGCTGGTAAATGCCTGGCCTAACCCCGGCGAGGTAGTGACAAGGCTAGGACCAGACTCCAAATAAACCTGTGCAATTTTAAGCATATATGTATCTACAGCAGAAGATAAAATACATAAACAATTTAAACGGGGAAAAGGAAAACATACATCGGAATAGCAGACAAATAAAACGAAACGAATCATCAATGAATAAGAAAGAAAACTGCAATTCAGCCTTTAACACAATGAAATGTAATACAATCCACCCTTTTTCTTCCAGTAACCTCTTGTTGCAGGCGTGCAACCCGTTCCCACTTACAGTAACCTCTTGTGGCAGGCGTGCCACCCGCTCCCACATTCATCACATCCCCTGGCAGGCATGCCACCCGCTCCCACTTACAATATATACTGTGGTAGGCGTACCACCCGCTCCCACTTTCATAATATCTCGTGGCAGGCGTGCCACCCGCTCCCACTTACAATATATACTATGGTAGGCATACCACCCGCTCCCACTTTCATAATATCTCGTGGCAGGCGTGCCACCCGCTCCCACTTTCATCATCACAACTATCACAAGAAATCCCGGCAAGGGAACAAATCAACATAACAACTTCCCAGCAAGGGAACAAATAACAGCAAACAATCATCCTGGCCAGGGGGGATTCAGCTATAACCAAACCAAACTTGACTCCTATTTAGCCCAGTCGATGTTAGTACTCAATTACAGTCGAAGTTCTACAATTAACCTCCCAACCCAATTATCATTTTATTAACTCTAGACACGACTCTACTAATGTGACACTGGACCCTTTAAACTTCTACGAACTCCTTAGACGCTACCCACAATTTTTACACTGGACCCTTTAGACTCCCACGAACTCCTCACTCAACTAGTCTAGTTAACCATCGACTTTATACCGAACAAAGAAGGCTAGAACCATAACCAAAATGAACAGCTAAAATGAAGCAACCTTGTGGTAGGCGTACCACCCGCCCTCAATTCACAATATCTCGTGGCAGGCGTGCCACCCGCTCCCACATGCAACACATCATATCAAATCAAGGATAGTATTCAACAATTCGAAACAATAGTCACACAACGGTTATCCATACACGACCCACGGTCATGCGTGACACCAACGTATAGACACTCGTCACCATGCCTATACGTTGTTCTCAACAAGGAGCAATTTAGCAAACAAGACACGATTTCTAATCCCTCAAGCTAAGGTTAGAACAAACACTTACCTTGCTTTGCAATAACTTCCTAGAATTCCAACAATTCTTCGAGCCCAACCTTTTATGAACGCTCACGAACTTTAGGTGAACTCAATTGGAGCTAACGAGCTACAACTTGGTAGGGTGCCTTAACTCAGCTGAAATTCTTGGCACAATTTGCAGCATTTGAGCTGGGCCTTTGGTGTTATAGAGTGGGGTTCCTTGTAATAGATGTTGGGGTTTGAAGGGAGTGATTCTACAGTTGTTTTTCAGCTTAAAATGGGGCTGTTTTTTGGCGAGTTGCAGCTGGTTCTTGGTGGGTTTAAATGGAAAAAGCTGGGCTGGTAAATAGTAGGTTGATGACTATAATTTGAATATGTTTCTCACGGATTTTGGGGTTGTTTCTAAGGTGATTTGGAGGTTGATTTGTTGGGGTTTGAGGGTGTTTTGGTGAGTTTTTGTGAGGTAATTGACAAAATAAGTGGGGTTTTTTGCATGTTAGGGTTCTTATTTCTTATTTATAGTGGGTCAAAATTCGGGATAAACACTCTACCTCATTCTGCGGTTTCACTGCGAGATTTGCGGTCCGCATACAAGAAATGTGGTCCGCATTTCTCACCGCATTTTTGACATAAAACTTGTCCAGTTCTGTGTTCCACTCTACGATACAGGCAGGGCAATCTGCAGTCCGCATTCTTGAAATGCGGTCCGCATTTCAGACAGCATTTCTGACATGAACCTTTGCCCAGAAATCTGTCCAAGTATGCGACGCCCATGTAAGATATGCGGTCCGCATGTCTGAAATGCGACCGCATATCCTTCATTACTTACCTTTTTGAACTCTTTTCTTAATTATTAGATTCTTATACCTCATAGCCCACAAAAATGTTAAAATTGCATAATTACAAAGAGGGATTTGCTCTTAAATCAAGCCAAGTCTAAACAATTAGTATTATAGGTGTTTCTATGGCATTTCGGGTCGTTACAGTTGTATATGGGCTACGAGAGGGGCATGGATGCTCAATCATTGTCTCAATGTGTTGTCCAGACTGAGGACGGGGATGTATTGATAGATCTTTCAGTTGTTCACGTGTGGGGCGCAGCGGGTTCTGGTATCTGGTTGGTGTTGCATGAGCTTATAAAGGTTGGTATTGTGGATCATTAAATGTTAGGTCCTATGGCTTCGGGCCACGCGGGGGAGTTTGCTATCGATGATCAAATTGCATGGTCATGTGTCATATCAGTTTTGGTCCTATGTGGTATTGAAGGGTTCCTCGAAATTGTATATGGAAAAATCTAAGACTTACATGGGATAGTGCTGAGACTTGTGGTATTTCTGTATCATAATTAATTTTATATTTCAGTATGAGAGATATTAGAGAAACAACTTCATATTCACGTAAGGTCTCTTCAGAGTGGATATCTCGATTACGTCATTATTGGGTGCTTCAAAAGAAACCCAACGATTTATGGGCATTCAGACGACGTGGTTTGTGCTAAGATCTCTTGAGGTGAGCTTTGGTTTAGGATCATAGTGTACCGGCAAGGCAAAGTGTTAACTTGAAGGCAAGTCAAGAAAGATTCGAAGAAATGGGTCAGCTTGGTGATGTTGGGTCAGGATAGTAATAAAGGTAATTGGTTCCTTTGGTATGGTGATGCATTATCGGAGCTTTGTTGCAATACTCCTGGGTTGGACAGCTTGCGTGACTTGGTTGAGTTGGAGAAATTCAGTTCGGATGGCTTGGTTATGTGAGGACGGGTTTCGAAGAGTTCTTGATAGTGTCGACCACTGCTTCAGCCGGATGTCTGCTGTCGTAAGGAACATGTTGCGTGTTATGATCTTTTCTCTTGTATAGGGACACTAGTTTTATATAGCAGGGACGATTGCAGATGCTTAGAAGGATTCTAGCATTATTTGACACCACCTGAGGAGGGTGCGCAGATCAGAAGGCGCACTGTGTTTCGACTTGCGGATCCATGACAGGTATTATGGTAATCGCCTGGTTGATCAACCGCTGATGTTTAGATTTTGCTATGTGGCACGAAGGAATCATGGAAGCATTTCTCGTGGACTGATCATGTAAGATGAATGTGTGAGACATTTGAGTAGTATAGTAGAGATCGGATATGGAGATTGTGGAATTTTAAGGATCTGAAGACTAAGAAGATTCTCAAAGGCAGCTTATTGCATGGTTGCAGATGGTGAAAGTACGTTAAGATGTTAGCTCCTAGGGTATTGAATGGTTGGTTGTGCCTTGGTTATAGTCTTCTTGTTTATGGTATATATATAATGATATCCGTTTTTCCATGGTTATAGTCATACGCCTCGCGTGTTTGTTGAATATTACGCATATGGTTATTGATTGTGAGACTCATGCGTCGAGGTATTCCATGTGGATCGAGTTATTGATTGTGAGACTCATGTAGACTCATCCGATCGGTCATTTTGTGTAATTGCGCCTCGTTACCCATTTTATTGCTTCACATATATGATTTTATGCTTTTATGACTTGCGAGATTGATTAGTTTCGTTCCAGGAGGCTTTCGAGTTGATTTGGACCCTTGATTCTAGACTTAGAAGCTTTAATTTAAAAATGTCGACCAAACTTTGTCTTTTGTGAAAACGATCTCGGAACTGTGTTTTAATGACTCTGATAGCTTCATATCATGATTTCGGACTTGGGCGTATGCTCGAAATTGATTTTGAAAGTCCGTAGGTTAATTTGTGTTGATTTGCCGAAATTTGGCAATTTTAAGTTGAAAATTTTGACCATAGACTGCCTAGTGATCTCTCGCACCTGCAGCCACTTGACCGCTTTTGCGGTTCCACAGGTGCGGCCAAAATACTGCTTCGGCGGTCCCCCTTCAGCCCCCCTGCCTACGCATTTGCGCTTCTGCGGAGTTGCACTTGCGACCAAGAATCCGCTTCTGCGGTCGCGCATGTGCGGCACAAACCTCGCACCTGCGGCTCCAGCCTGCCTCACTCCATACTGCTTCTGCGACCCCTGGGTCGCTTCTGCGGTCACGCAGGTGCGGAAATTCCTTCGCACCTGCAGCCTCTTCCCAGCTCCCTTCTAGCAGCTTTTGGGGTCCACTGCCTCGCTTCTGCGAGTGAAGCTTCCGCATAAGCGATTGTACCAGCAACCAGAATCCTCTAGCTTTTCCTTAAGTTCAAAATTCGATTCGTTAATCATCCGGAATCCACCCGAGGCCCCCGGGATTTTGACCAAATATACCAACACGTCCCGAAATACAATACGAACTTAGTCGAAGCCTTAAACAATGTCAATCAACATCAAAATCATGAATCACGCCTCGAATCAATCTTATAAATTTTTAGATTTGCAAATTCTATATCTTGTGTTGAAACGTATCAAATCAATCCGGAATGACTTCAAATTCCCACACGAGTCATAAATGACATAACTAAGCTATTCCAAGGCTCGGAAACCCAAATGGACATCGATAACATGAGAATTCATTTCAAACCAAACTTATAAAATTCTTAAACCTTTAAAAATGTCAACCTTCCATAATAAACGTCGAAATGCTCCCGGGTAATCCGATACTCAACCCGAACATACGCCCAAGTCCAAAATCATCATACGAACCTATTGGAATCTTCAAATCCCGATTCCAAGGTCGTTTACTCAAAAGTCAAATCTTAGCCAATTCTTCCAACTTGAAGCTTCCAAAATTAGAATTTTCTTTCCAAATCGACTCCGAACTTCCCGAAATTCAATTCCGACTACACGTACAAGTCATAATACCTGAAGTGAAGCTATTCAACGCGTCAAACCGCTGAACGTCGCGTTAGAGCTCAAAACGACCGGTCGGATCGTTACACAAACGAACTTATACTTTTATAAAGGAGAAAATATATAGTCAACCATATGTAGTCGATTGATGTTCATCAAAATATTGTTTCAAACTCTAGTTTTTAATTCATTCTTGCAGAGAGAAAAAGGCGCGAATCATCATACTGGAATACGGTTTTAAGTTATGTACCCAGTATAGAATAATTTAAAATTATCAATACATTCTAATATATTATAATAACTTTAGTTATTATTTATTTTAAGTTACCAACTAAATAAAGTTATTTACACGTACACTTTAAATGACCTAATGATATAAATATATTTTAAATCATCTGTTAATAGAACTTAGATGTTGCTTATGATTTACGTACGATGACTATTTTCAGACTATCAGTTAGTGGCGGGTCAATCTAATTGTGGCCAACTGCCAAAACTTAAAGAGGCCCTAGATTTCTTAGTAAATTTTTAGATATTTTATTTGATGTTTATTCTTATAGCTTCCTAAACTGTAAGGATTTTAATTATATTTGGGTAATTAATTATTTTCACATAACAATATGATCAGTACGTATAAATCTTACGAGATATTGTTGGTCTTAAGTTAGATCTTATTGATTTTAGTTTATAACTTTTTTCAATTGAGGGAACTATTAGAGAAAAAATAAGACATTACATATGCAAATTAGAGTGTCATCTTTTACTTGTACAACTTTTAATATTACTTTCAATTTCAAAAATTGGTAAACCATCAATTTTCTAGATCATTATGATTTAAATGATATTCAAGGTTCATAGCTTGTTTGGCAAATCTTCTCCAAGGGCAAAATGTTTTCTCCCCCAAAGTACTCTTTTTAAAAATAAGTTGAGGTGTTTGACCAAGTTTTTAGAAGGAAACGGACTATAAGACAGTATATTTTCTCATCTAATCATTTAATAATCTAGTTTACTTGAGTTTGAAAATATTTAAAACGATATTCAAAGAATTGAAAAAATCTTATAACGCCAAAGTTACAAGCAAGAATGATTTAAGTTCAAATGCATTAGACAAAATCAAGATAGGAAGTAACTATAAATTTAATTGCTCACTATTTTCAACATAATTACATTAAATATTTTTAAATAATACATAGTATAAACTTTGAAAATATGAACGTAGTAATTGATTAAAATTAACAATATATGATTGCAAAAATTTATTTTTCACTAAAAATAAATATATAATTATTTATATTATATATATTATTAATCTTGAGGCTTTAATTTTTTGGGGCCTAAATCCACCGCTTGGATGGCTGTAGAGTTAAGCCGGCCCTCAATTTCAGTCAAATTCAATGAAATCTAGACAAACCTACATACATTCCCCTCTCTCCTCCTCCCAAGAAAAAAAATAGTAATGAAGGAGAAAAGTAAAAGCAACACGTTGATGGAGTGAATATAGTCCACAAATTTGGACTAACAACAGTTAGTAAGTTGCAACTTTCCACGTACATTGAATTCCTGGTAATTTTCTAGTTCACATTAGCTTCGTTATATTGAAAAAAAAAAATGTTCCAAAAGAATATTTTAATACCATTGGGGTTGGTGGCTTCTTAGATAGTTTGACTGACTAATATTAATCTATGCTTCTAGATATTTTCTTTCCTTAATTTCCTTAATCGATAATGGTGTTTTATCAATTTCAACTTTCTCTCATAGGGCGGCTCCTTTGATTTTCTAGAAATGGTATTTTAGAAAGAATTTAGATGAAATAACTTCAATCTTAAGATTGCTCGTACTAAGCAAACAGTCGAACCAAGACAAAGAACAAGAAGTGAGCGGACAGTCAATAACAAGATAATTTGACAACTTTTAACGAAATACTCAAATAACATAATCTACTTTCGTATCAACACAAACGTCTAAATGGTGGATCTAAAGTAATTTTTTGAGCTCCAGATTTTAGTTTATCAATGCAGCCTATAAATCATCTACGAGTTTTGCATTTAAACATTTAAATTCAGAGTTGCTACTCCACAGTTAAGTTCTAGACTTCTTGAATTTTCATTACTACCATTCTTTTTCTTTTTTGGCTAAACTTTATAGAACGTCACATTCTAGACTTAAAATAGTCTCTCGAGCACATGTGCTTTGACCGGGAAAAAGTTAAAGGGCTAGAGATGGTTGGTAACTTTTGATCAGCAAAGATGTCATAAACCTTTGTCCTCATGCATGCTCCCATCATACACGTGAATAATATACACTAGCGTACCAGATTTATACTCAAAAGAAGAATAGTTCAACATAATTCTTTACAATTAGACTAGAATGAATAATACCTGAAAAATAATTATATTTTATTTTCAGATCTTCTCTGTGCAAAAATAAAAATCTCTTGAGAAATTTAATATAAAATCAAAAAAAAATATAATGGGCCATAAAACCAATTAACCCTTAAAAGGGAATGGTTCAACGCCCTTCATCACAGTACATGTGTATTGTATACATGCTACAAACATGCCAATTGTTTGAAGAATCTAAATGTAATAATCACCTCTTAAGCTTTAAAGATAGGAGCCATATTCAATCGTTTGAGTGACCAAATAGAGGGCGTGTACTAGATTATACCTTCACACTTTATATTTCAAAATAAAATACTGTACTTTTGATCGTAAATATCGATTACCGTAAGAGAGAAAAAAAAAATTAATTATTACTTTCTCTATTTCAATTTAAATGATACACTTTTTTATTAGTCCGTTTTAAAAAATATGACACAGCTGTATAATTGGAAATAATTTAACTTTAAACTCTTCATTTTACTCATTTAATCCTTAATGAGACGTTTTTGCAACCACATAAATGTTATGGCTCCACAAAGTTTTTACCCCTTAAGCTTTAAGACCACAAGTTTTAAAAGTAACTTTTTTTCTTCTTAAACTCCGTACCAACTACCTCATCTAAATTGAAAAAGAAGAAGTAAATATTTTGATAATCGCTACTTGAAAATTTTATTAACATATATAAAACGTTAAAGAGAAATTTAAGTAAACATCAGGATCAAAAAGTCAAAGACAAAAGGTAATGAATAACTTTAGGGTAGCTCCCGCTATCAGCGTGATACTTTGAATGTTCTAGCTTCCTCTATTGTATAGAGATTATGCTAAAAGAATGAAATGATATAAATTTCATTTTACACTAAAGATGACATTATTACGTGTCGTTTATGACATTAAAAAAATACAATAAGATAAAATGTGCTGAACGTAGCTAGCCGCCACACTAGTCCAAACTCTTTAATGATAAATTCGCCTTCAAAACAACGTACACCACAGTTGCATTCCTTCCAACTTCCTCCCTTAATTTCTCACACAGTTCATTTACCTTGATGGAGAATTATCAACATATTTTTCCAAATTATTCTTCTTCGTCGTCTGATCAGTTGTCACTAATGAATATGATGAACAACAAATCTCATGCAAAAGCATCAGAATTAACCCAAGACAATAAGAAATCGAGCGGGTTTTTGGGGCTAATGGCAAGCATGGAAGCTCCAAGCTCCAGTGGTGTTACTGATCACACAAATAGCATTCCGTATAACTCTAATGATCAGAACGAGGTGAGATCGGGTAAGAAGAATAAAGGTGAGAAGAAGATTAAAAAACCGAGATATGCTTTTCAAACAAGGAGTCAAGTGGATATTCTGGATGATGGTTATAGATGGAGGAAATATGGACAGAAGGCTGTCAAGAACAACAGATTCCCAAGGTCAGTTTTTATCTACTAGTAACTTTTTGTCACTTACGTACTCTCTAGTCTACTACATAGTAATACTTTACCGACAAAAGAAGGTGGGGATCAAAAGGTAACAAAGCATTTTCAACTAGGAAGGGAAATTTATCTTTTTGTTAAGCATTTAGGCGTATTTCTCAAGTCAATTTCTATACACCTAAAAAATTTCACAGCAACCTAGTCAAGATTAATTAAAATTAGTTTTATGATATTCACAAAAAAATGTTGTGACCCGACTCAGATAGACCTATACATTAAGGTTTAGAAGTTCTCTTTGTTTGCTGATTGGTTTCTACTTTTTAGCAATAACTATTGCACCACTATAATTGTGGAGCTTCACATGCCTAGGAAAATTACTTATTTTACGTTAAATAGAGGAGAAATTAAAAAACAAAACGTGCAAAGTAACTCAATTAGCTCTTTGATCACAAATAAGAGATTGACGTTTAAGGATTGATCCGGAAGCACCGAGGTTTGGTAGGGCTAGTTGAACCCAAATTTTATTTCAATGAGTATTATATTGTGATCAAAAGTATGGATACTGAAAGTTTTGGTGTGAAAACATGAAAAATGAAATGATAAGAAATTGCAGGAAATGTAATAAATTGGACTCTCTCACTTTACCATGATATATACAGCTGGGAATCAATTCATATTTAACTACTACTACGAAGCTGATCTAACTAGGTCGATCATAGATAAAGTAACATCCATGAGTAATGTCCTACTGATATCCCTTCAGATAAGATACAGTAGTTCAAACAATAAAAGGGAGCAGCACATAAGTCTAAAGAGAAGGAAAAAAAGAAGAGAAAAAAGCAAAAAGTTCACTATTTTAAATCGATAATTTGCTATTATTTCCCCAGGAGTACCAATTTCAAGTACCTAAGGACTTAGATATGGGAAAAGTTAGGTGGAACTAATTAATCCAAATTCTGCTTAGTGTCAAGATGGCAGCTTCTTTCAAGCAGTCGAAAGAATACGAACTCGTTACAGCTGTCAGAGAGATAATTGTTTACCCTTAATTATGAGTAACAATAAAGATACATGATTTGGTCTGATACAATTAAAGAATGAACAATAAATAAAGACTAAATTCGACAAGTAAGAGAATAAGCAAATCACCAATATTGAATAACTCGGCTGTGGTGGAATCTTCTAAGACGGGCGAGAATGAAATTAGTATTGATAAAGAGAGTAGTTAAAATATGCTAAACTTTGTATATTGATCGTGTCTTCTGTGTGTCTTTCTTTTTACAGTAGGGCTGCCTATTTATATAGGAAAGAAAAAGAATTCTATACAAGGTAAAAGACTTATTTACAAGGTAAAAAATCCCTAAAATTAATGAGTTCAACGTCTCTGCTGATTTGGGCCGCGATTCCCGCCGAGATGTTTACATATCACGAGATTTTCGGTCCTTCCGTTACGCAAATCTGATATTTTTACCATAAGATGTTTTACCCGGACCGGTCCCGATAATCTCATCTCGAATGCCTTGGCTTCGAACTTCGTCCCGATGACGTCCGACCTCGGAATTCCCTTCTCGATGTATTGGTATCGACCTACCGGATGGCGACCTCAATCGACGCCGGTCTTCAAAACCCAAAACTGGTGCTCCATATGCAAACGATCGTATTCGACCCCATACAGATAGTTCCCTCGTTTTTTGGAGAGTAATGATAAGAAACGATATGAGCCGCCGTTTTCAAGATTAGGTTAAGTGGAGACATACTTATAGTGAACGACACAGAATTCGAAACGTCAAATCAGATAACACAAAACATCTTATTGATGAATGACGACAGCATGATGACGCATGTGGCCTCTATCAAAAAGGCCTTTTCGTGTACCCCCTGGCGACAAACCCTGTGATCCCTGCAAATACCAATTAATGCTTTCTCACTTCGTGTTTCGAACCGCCGCTTTTAAGATGTATAAATAGCTCCCTCATTCTTTAATTTTCAAGTTTGTGTCGTTTGAATACCATATTGCCCAAGTTCTCTAAACTCTATTCTTCAAGTAACTTCTCTTTCTACACTTGCATCTACTCGCTTTCCATCTCTTTAACTTCAATGGCGAAAACATCTAAATCCGTTCCTCAGAAGCAACAACCTTCTTCTTCTCAACCCGTTGAAGAGGCTGAGCCTGTCATTGCTGAGGAAACTTCGACAGAGCCTCCTCTAAAAGCTTTCATACCGGTCGGATGGATGCTCTGGCTTTCTCAGTGCCGGCCGGGGCGAACCGGTCGTTAGGTATATTAGCTCAATCACGAGCAAAACCCTTGATTGGGTGAAAGTGGAATGTTACTGGGTTGGCAAAGATGTGGTAGTCCCCTCTCCGGACGAGTCAATTACCACCCACATGGAGGGCTATTTGAGTGTTTACACTTACCCCTTCACGTTGGGACCTTTGGACCCCATTATTGTCGCCTTTTGCAAAAGCTACAATGTTACATTGGGTCAGATTCACCCTTCCGTTTGGCGAATAATACATCTTTTTCGTTTTTTTGTGAGTAAGGTCGATGGGCATCCTTTCACCATCGATCATTTACTTCGACTATACAGTCCCCGAATCTTCCGATGGGGGACTAATAAAACTTGCTCGCCGGGCTAGCAAGGCCCTGTTTTCGAGCATTGACGAGGACAAGGACTGGGGTTGGATGAGCCGATTCGTTCGAATAAGGACGTCAGACCTAATCCCTGCAGAAGATATGCCGTTCCCTGAAAAGTGAAACATGAACCGTAAGAATCATTTTCCTATCCAAACTCATCTGTTGTTTTTCCTTTGATATCTTACTAACATACTTTGTAAGATGCAGTCGTTTCTCAAATACCGGCTGCGATTCAGCACTTGGAAGAGTGGGTCCGGAAGGTGGTAGCTCAAAGGACTTACTCAGAGCGCGCCTGGCGTGAGATATCGAAAGGCCTATGGGAGGCCAAAAACCACGGTGAGACCGATAATGTTCATACTTCATGCTTTATGTGATCGGTGTTGTTATTAACTCATTTCCTCCTTTCTTTGCAGGTCTATCGAAGGACGCTGAATTGAGGTCGACGTTCCCCGGTAGAGAGGTTCCCTGCCCTCCCTTTGTCTCGGAGAAGGAGGGAGAGAAGAAAAGAAAAGAAGTCCCCGGTCCCTCTGAGCCCGGGAAAAAGAGAATTAAGAAGAAGAGCATAACTCGTAAGCCCAGGATTGCCGACTTGGCTATCCGATTGAGCGATGACTCCGAGGAAGATAGGGACCTCGGTATTTCAAGCGGCGAGCCATCTCGGGCAGTCCCTGAGCCGAGGACCGATGAAGCTTGCATCCCTCAAGTAGAGGACCTCGATGCAGGGGTGATGACCAGGGTTCGCGCCAATGCAGGGGAGGCAGTACAGGGAACCTCGGACCTCCCAGAAGTAAAGGACTCTCCCTCTTTCTCGAAGGCAACCTTCAACGAAGCCCGGGCTGCAATGATGCATACGTCGAGCAAAGGCCACGTACCGGCAGGGTCCCTTGAAGACTTTTTTTACGGTGTTCCATCGGCTGACACCTTCGGGCTCGAAGTACCGAGGAAAAGTCCCTCCGCCGAGACGAGCGGGGTATCTATCGGTCCCAAGTTGGTCGATAGATTTTCCGCTCCAAGTTCCAATCCTGATCGGATAGAGGATAATAAAGTTCGCCATTCCAGAAGATGCCAGGGCTCTGGCCGCGCTTGTGGGCATAGCTAGCTACCTTTGGTGTCTGGTGACCGAGGAAGATCAGGCTGCAATGGATGCGGTGGATGAGGCCTGTTTATTTAATGAGGCTCAACAGGCAGCAAATAAGGTAAAATTTCTTACAGGCATTGTTTGGTGTTTGTTACCTTACTCTTCGACCTGTACTGACCGTTTTATTTTCTTTCATATTTGTAGTCTTCGGTGCTTCATCATGAGGCTTTCCTTCGGTTAAGGGAAGAAAAGGCACGTCTTCAGCGACTCAAGGGGGAGACGTCGGCTCTTCGGGCTGAGCTGGACTTCTTGCACAGGGAAAATGATAAAACACTCGACTAGCTGGGGCAGCAACTTGACCGAGTAAATCAATTCCGATCCGCATTGAGTGACGCCAAGGCAGAAATCAGTGAATGGAGAGCTAAGGCCGATCTGCTGACTTCGGAAAAGGAGACCATCCTAGCTCGCGTAGTCCCTTTGGAAGAACAAGTTTCGGAGGCACAAGAGAAAATCGGGACTCTGACTAGGAGCACCGATACACTTCAGTCCCAAGTCGAGACGCTCATTTTGGATCGTGATGTCTTGGTCAACGAGCTGCAATCAGCAAAATCCGAGATTGCCACGTCTAAAGCTGATGCCGATGATCTAATAGCTCAATACAGGGCTGATGTTGAGGCTGCCCATGAGCTTCAAAGATTCTGGTTGAGTATGCCATGTTTCAAACCCGTCTTTCCTGTTCTCAAGGAGTTACAAGCTCGAGGCTTCGATCTATCCAACGAGGTCGATGATGCAGCAAAGATCGAAGCCGATGCTAGAAAGCGGGCCTTCCCTGAAGAAGAAGAAGATTTCGAGAATTCTGACTGACGCCGCCTGTTGTACAATATGTCTTTCTAGGATTCTCATTCATTTGTGACATGCTTTATTTTGTATATATAAAAGAATTTCCCTTTTTTGTCTGATTCTGTTCTGAAATTTCCAACTTGCAAACTTTCTTGCCTCTAAGATTTAGCTTATTTTCCAATAGATTTTCTCCCTTCTTGGCCGATTGGATAAGGCCTAAGCCTCGAAAGGGGGTCGATATTTGCCTTGATTGGTCTTATTCGAATTTTGTTAATTTGACATGGCCTTGGCCCGTTAAGAAATCGGATCTGTCTTAACAGATCTCAACTCGATTCGGCCTTAGCCTTTTACGAATTTGAATTTGCCTTAATAGGCCTTATTTCTTTTTCATTAGCTCGATGCGGCCTTGGCCTATTAGGAAATCGGGACTCTGCCTTAGCAGATTTTGTTCCCTTTTGAATTTTACTGACTTGATTTGGCCTTAGCCCTTTTAAAGAATCAAGGCCTTGCCTTGGCAAGTTCCAATTATCGTCGAATTTAATTCGGTTCGGCCTTAGCCCTTTATAAATTGGGATTCGCCTAAGTAAGTCTTATTTCCCTTCGAGTTTTATTAACTCGATACGACCTTGGCCTTTCAAAAAATCGGGGTTTGCCTCAGTAGGTCTTATTCTCCTCTGATTTCTGCACGGAGTTCTGAACAATGTTAGTTTTCGATAATGTAATGAAAATCAAAGTGGCCCATGGGCTCAGAGACAAAATATTGGTGCCAAAGAACTTTTATTAGCATTCATGTGCTTGTACCATTTTTCTTAAGGGGTAGATCAATCTACTTGGGCACGGTACTTTCGACCGTTTGACCCTTACATTGATTCCTAATGATCTTTGAGAAGTCCCCCGGAATTGAAGTACCTAAGCAAAGATTCGAAGTAGACAAGCAATCTCCAGACCCTCAAGGTCAATCGAAGTTGTGCACCAAATATTATTATCTTCGATAAGCGACCGATCTAAGTTAGCTCGATTCCTGGTTGCGTCGTTAAAAACCTTGCCGTAAAACCAATTTGGGACAAAACCAGTCGAAGAGAAAAAGAGTACAACGCGTGCTTTCAGTCCTAATGTCCTGTGCTTCCTGGCTCGAGGTTACTTTATTCAATACCTGCAGATGTTAGTAACATAAAACAAACAAATGAAAAATGAAATTTCTTACCTTAACAATAATATCATTTCAGGTGGCTCACGTTCCAATTGTTCGGCAGCTGTTTGCCATCCATGGTTCCAAGCTTGTAAGATCCCTTTCTGGTAAGCTTCAAGATAATGTAGGGCCCTTCCCAGTTTGGTCCTAGCTTCCCTTCGTTCGAATCTCGAGTGTTGGGTGTGATTTTTCTGAGTATCAAGTCCCCAACATTGAAGTATCGAAGACGGGCTCTTTGGTTGTAATACATTTCAATCTTTTATTTTTGTGCCGCCATTCGAACAAGGGCTGCTTCCCTTCTCTCATCCAATAATTCTAGATTGATGTTCTGCTTCTCGGTTCGATTCTTCGGTTGTGTATCGGAACCTGATGCTTGGTTCACCTACTTTGACTGGTATCAATGCTTCAGCACCGTATACTAGGGAGAATGGAGTGGCCCCGGTGCTGATTTTCTCGGTTGTGCGATATGCCCATAGAACTTCGGGCAGTATTTCTCTCCATCTTCCCTTTGCGCCGGTTAATCTTTTCTTCAAGTTTCGAATTATGGTTTTGTTGGTCGACTCAGCCTGCCCGTTGCCGCTAGGGTGATATGGCGTCGATAATATTCTCTTGATCTTGTTGTCTTCGAAGAACTTCATCACTTTGCTGCCAATAAATTTCTTGCCATTATCGCACACGATTTCCGACGGCATCCCAAATCGGCAGATGATATGGTCCCAAATGAAGTCGATCACTTCCTTTTCCCTAACTTTTTCTTATGCCTGTGCTTCAACCCACTTGAAAAAGTAGTCAGTCATAAAAAGAATAAATTGAGCTTTACCTGGTGGACAAGGGAGAGGGCCGACGATGTCCATCCCCCTTTTCATGTATGGCCATGGCGATAGGACCGAATGCAATGTCTCTCCAGGCTGGTGGATCATTGGTGCGTGCCTTTGGCACTTGCTGCACTTGTGTACGAACTCCTTCGTATCTTTCTCCATATTGATCCAATAGTAACCGGCTCGAATTATTTTTCGAACCAAGGATTCGGAGCCAGAGTGATTCCCCCACGTGCCTTCATGTATTTCTCTTAGAATATACTCGGTGTTGTCGGGCCCAAGACATATTGAGAGAGGGTCTTCGAATTTCCTTCTGAATAGGGTTCCATCACCAGATAAATAGAATCGGGCTGCCTTTCTGCGTAACGCTCTCGATTCTTTGGGATCCGAAGGGAGTTTACCTGAACTGAGATACTCTATGTGCTTGTTCCTCCAATCCCAGGTCAAGATTGTCGAGTTAATTTCGGCATGGCCTTCTTCCACCACCGACCTCAAAAGTTGTACGACCTTTTCAAACTCGATTTCCTCATCTTCGACCGATGATCCCAAGTTGGCGAGGGCATCGGCCTCACTATTTTGTTCTCGCGGTATGTGCTGTAAGGTCCACTCTTTAAACCTATGTAGTGTGACCTAAAGCTTGTCCAAATACCTCTGCATTCGCCCTTCTCTAACTTCGAAAGTCCTGTTTACTTGATTGACTACGAGGAGGGAATCACATTTGGCCTCGATTATCTCTGCCCCCAAGCTTTTGGCCAGCTCTAAACCTGCAATCATAGCTTCATACTCTACTTCGTTGTTAGTTAATTTTACAGTCTTAATTGACTATCGAATTGTATTCCCAGTTGGGGGCCTTAGTACGATACCAAGCCTGATCCTTTCGAATTGGAGGCGCCGTCTGTGAACAGAGTCCACACTCCCGAAGGAGTCCCCGGTTCGGTCATCAATTCTCTCTCGACCTCGGGTATTAGCGACGGCGCAAAGTCGGTGACGAATCCGCCAGCACTGGAGATTTGATTGAGGTTCGGGGCCGATATTCGATATCATACCCGCTTATTTCGATGGCCCACTTGGCCAGTCGGCCTGATAGCTCAGGTTTGTGCATAATATTCCTCGGGGGATAAGTTGTTACTACACATATGGGATGGCATTGGAAGTAGGGTTTTAGCTTCCTAGAGGCACTCAATAAAGCGAGTGCTAATTTTTCCAAATGTGGGTATCTAGTTTCGGCCTCACCCAAGGTTCTATTGACGTAATAAATGCAAATTGCGTACCTTGTTCTTCTCGGACCAAGACCCCACTTACCGCTACTTCCAAAACGGCAAGGTAGAGGTATAAATACTCACCTGTTTTTGGCGTATGCAACAAAGGTGGACTAGAAAGATACCTCTTAAGTTCTTCTAACGCGCGTTGACATTCCGAACCCCATGAGAAGTCGTTCTTCTTTTTCAGCAAGTTGAAGAATTGGTGACTCCTGTCAGATGACCTCGAGATGAATCGGCCCAGGGCTGCTATCCGACCTGTCAGACTTTTGCACAGCTTTCACACTGTCTACAATAGTTATATCTTCGATGGCTTTGATTTTTTCGGGGTTAATTTCTATTCCTCGGTTCGAGACCATGAAACCAAGGAATTTTCCCAAGCCTACTCCAAATGCACACTTCTCCGGGTTCAACTTCATGTTGTATCGTTTCAACACATCGAACGTTTCCTGCAAATGGCTTAAATGGTCCTCTACTCGCAGGGATTTAACTAACATGTCATCAATGTAAACTTCCATTATTTTTCCTAGTTGTTCCTCAAACATCTTATTTACTAGGCGTTAATAAGTAGCCCCCGCATTTTTTAACCCGAATGGCATCACGTTGTAACAATAAGTACCATACTTAGTGATGAAGGATGTCTTTTCTTGATCATCCTTGTCCATTCGTATCTGGTAATAACCAAAGTAAGCATCGAGAAAGCTAAGGGTTTCGTGGCCAGAGGTAGCATCAATCATGCGATCGATGTTGGGCAAGGGAAAAGAATCTTTAGGGAATGCCTTGTTCAAATCTTTGAAATCTATGCACATTCTCAGCTTATCTCCCTTTTTAGGAACTACAACTACATTTGCTTGCCACTCCGGGTATTTAACCTCCCGGATGGACCCTATATTTAAAAGCTTAGTTACCTCATCCTTGATGAATGCTTGTTTGACTTCGGATTGAGGCCTCTTCTTTTGCTTGACCGGCCGGAATTTCGGATTGATGCTCAATTTGTGAGTTGTGATTTCCGGTGGTATCCCTGTTATGTCAAGATGGGACCAAGCGAAAGAATCTTCATTAGTTAAAAGAAATTGAATAAGTTTGGTCCTGAGCTCGAAGCTTAGGCCCGAGCCCAAGTATACCTTTCTATCCAGCGAGTCGCCTCGAAGTGAAATTTGCTTGAGTTCCTCGACCGTTGACTTGGTTGCATCGGACTCGTCGGGTTCGATGAACAAACAGGGAACCCCATAGTCGTCATCTTCGAGATGATCCTGCTCACCTTCGTTTGTTGAAGGTGGTGCCTGTGATTGCTATTTGGTTCGTTGGGAAGGAGCGGTCGATTTCGGCATTGCTTCTTCTACTGCGAACATCTCTCTCGCAGCATGCTGTTCTCCGTAAATAGTTACGATCCCACCAGCCGATGGGAATTTCAACATTTGGTGCAGTGTTGAGGGTACTGCCCTAATATCATGAATCCATGACCTCCCGAGCAAGGCGTTGTACCTCATATCCCCTTCAATCACGCAGAATTTTGTTTCCCGAACAGTACCGGTGGTGTTCACCGACGACGTTATTTCCCCTTTGGTTGTCTTGCAAGCCATGTTGAAACCATTGAGAACTCGAACTTCAGGAATAATCCAGTCTGTCGATCCGAGCTGTTCGATATCCACGATTGGATTATATTGGCCGAACTACCAGGATCGACGAGTACAGGCTTCACCCTAGTTTTGTGTACAAGCATCGATATTACTAAGGCGTCGTTATGGGGTTGCATGACTCCTTTTGCATTCTCTTCGCCGAAATACAAAGCTCCCTCCATCGCGTAATCCCGGGTGCGCTTTTCTCGGGTGATAGATATTTTGGTGCGTTTTAATACTGGACCTTGGGGCGTATCTATGCCACCGATTATCATATTGATCGTGTGCTGAGGCTCCTCCTGATTTACTGGTCTATTCCTGTTCCAGTAATGGTTTTTGGCCCGGTCTCTCAAAAACTCTCGAAGGTGCCTGTTTTCGAGCAACCGTGCCACCTCTTCCCTTAGCTGTCGACAGTCTTCTGTCTTATGCCCATGTGTGCCATGGTACTTACATATCAGGCTGGGGTCTCTCTTAGCTGTATCAGATTGCAGCGGCCAAGGCCACTTGGTATCCTTAATGCGACCGATGGCCGATACGAGAGTCGCCGAGTCGACGTTGAAGTTATATTCGAACAGTCGTGGTGCTTCTCGGTGACCAGCGGCTCTCTCGAAGTTATTTGCCAATGTTCCTCGGTTCCTTCGATTAAGATCGTTCCTCCTTTCCTATCTCGGGGAACCCCGCCTTACTGGAATGGCCTTATGGTCTCCAGGATATGGTCGATGCCTGTATCTGTTCGATCTTGGCTCTCTGTAAATATCTCTTTGAACCCTATCGTGAGTTCTGATGGGGTAAGTGGATCCCGAGGGGGCCCCAAGTTGATCGTCCTCGATCCTAATCTTCGATCGGTATTGGTTGTGTATATCTGCCCAAGTAGCAGCCGGATATTCAATCAAGCTTTGGTTAAGCTGTTGTGAAGCCGTTGAACTTCCAGCGTTGAGCCCTTAGGTGAAGGCCTGTACGGCCCAGTCATCAGTGACCGGTAGTAGGTCCATCCGTTCTATCTGAAAGCGAGATACAAATTCCCTCAGCATCTCGTTGTCCCTTTGCCTAACTTTAAATAAGTCTGATTTCCGTGTCTCGACTTTGATGGCACCCGCATGAGCTTTTACGAAGGTGTCCGCAAGCATGGCAAAAGAATCAATGGAATTCGGAAGGCAAGTTGTGGTACCAAGTCATTGCTCCCTTTGACAAGGTCTCTCCGAACTTCTTTAAGAGAACGGACTCAATCTCATCATCTTCGAGATCATTTCCTTTTATGGCGCACGTGTATGCCGTTACATGCTCATTTGGGTCAGATGTCCCGTTGTACTTGGGGATTTCTGGCATGCGAAACTTCTTTTGTATAAGTTATGGGGCAGCGCTTGATGGGAAAGGTTTTTGCACGAATTTCTTTGAATCTAAGCCTTTCAACACCGGGGTGCTCCTGGAATCTGATCCACCCTTGAATTATATGTTTCTATCTTTTTATCATTGGCTTCGATCTTCTTCTCGCCCGACTCGACTCGCTTGGTCAGTTCTTCAAGCATCTTCATGATCCCAGGATTCGCTCCCAATCCGTTTTCGTTCGGTTTCGCCGTGACTGGTTCGTTTCCGGGGATGACTTCTCGAGAAGGACCGGCTTCAACCCTATTCGAAACCTGACTTCGACTTTGCAACTGAGCGATGGCCGCTTGCTGGGCTTGTAACATGTCAAATATCATTTTGAGACTGATCCCATCTCCCTCGTCATTTTGAGCTGTTGAGCGGTATTCTCTTTGAACACTGTTCGACGGGCCAGAAGCCTGGTCCACATCGATCGCCATTTGAGAATTGGCGTCGACTGGAATTCCATTATCGGGCATTACATTATTGTTTTCGCCTTGGTGGTCAAACTCGCCATTGACGGACCAAGGCACAGATTGTGAGTGCGACATGATTGCGTTTTAACCTGAAACCAAAAGATTCTGCAAAGAACAAGCATAAAATAGTGTGTGTGACAGAAAATTGTATCAAACGTTCACTATTATCCTTAGCCCCACGGTGGGCGCCAAACTGTTTACCCTTAATTACGAGTAACAATTAAATTTATATGCGATTTTAAGGATACGTGACTTGGTCTGATACAATTAAAGAATGAACAATAAATAAAGATTAATTCGACAAGTAAGAGAGTAAGCAAATCACCATAACTCGGTTGTAGTGGAATCTTCTAAGATGGGCGAGAATGAAATTAGTATTGATAAAGAGAGTTAGTTAAAATATGCTAAACTTTGTATATTGATCGTGTCTTCTGTGTGTCTTTCTTTTTACAGTAGGGCTGCCTATTTATATAGGAAAGAAAAAGAATTCTATACAAGGTAAAAGACTTATTTACAAGGTAAAAAATCTCTAAAATTAATGAGTTCAATGTCTCTGCTGATTTGGGCCGCGATTCTCGCCGAGATGTTTACATATCACGAGATTTCCGGTCCTTCCGTTACGCAAATCTGATATCTTTACCATAAGATATTTTCCCCGGACCGGTCCCGATAATCTCATCTCGAATGCCTTGGCTTCGAACTTCGTCCGATGACGTTCGATCTCGGACTTTCCTTCTCGATGTGTCGGTCTCGACCTACCAGATGGCGACCTCAATCGACGCTGGTCTTCAAAACTCAAAACCGGTGCTCCCTATGCAAGCGATCGTATTTGACCCCATACAATAATCCATTTGAATTAGAGGCGGACCCAAAATTTGAACATGACGGGGAACCATTATGCATTGCCAATTACTAGTGATAAAGTTCGACGTGTAACTCTATAAAAACATAATGAGTATGATAATTTATCAACAAGATATAAACTTTAGTTCTCTTTTTGGCTTTAAAACTCTTTGCAGAAAGCAAAAGTTTGATATCAAATTATTTTGCTATGTTAATATTTTCAAAAGAGAAAACATTACTCAAATAAAATTAAATTTTACTCAAATAAACTTAGTGTTTCAACTGAAGAAGAGTCTCGAACTCAGTAGTCGTTGCCAATTCGGACGGTCTGAATCGAGCTCGAGTAAACAGAGAATAGGATTAAAACAATCGTTTGAGAAAGTTTTTTTTATATTTTCTATTTTTGAGCAGAAGGGGTTAGTAGAGGATTTTACTTTTGTTTGAAAAAGATAGGTGAGAGTCAGAAGGATTACTTTTGTTTTTGAGCTTGAAAAGGGTTAAAACTTTAGGTTGACTATTGTGTACAAGTATTAAAAAATTTTTTAAAAAAAAGAAAAAAACAGCAGACTACTCAGACAGGAGTCGGGTTTCGAACCTGGGTCCATTAAGTAATTGAAGCACTCAAGCAGGCTACAAAAACAATTCCTTCCGTTCTATTTATGTGTTGAGGGGGCCATGAAAATTACTTTATGGGCCCCCAATGTAAAATACGTTTACAGTATTTTTTTCGAGGATAATAGGTTCCCGTGACCCCCCTAATCCTGAGGTAGATACGCCTCTAATTTGAGTGAATGGAACTTCATTATTTAAATATTTATATCCTTCTTTTCTACTTATTTATCTGTTATTTTCTATATCGAGGATTACTTAAACGGCCTTTAGAAAGAACATAAAATAATTTTCGGTAAAATATCAATAAATTTAATAATGGGAAACTAATAAAAGAGAAACCATTTTGAGAGAAATATTAGCCTAATATCAATTTATTCGGTTCTCCGGAATCGAAATGAAAGCAAAAACAAAAACCATTTTGTCATAGTGAGAATACCAGTTTCAATTCGAAGAGAATGTACGGAAATTCCTTCTTTAAATTTTCTCTAATTATTGCTTGTGTTGCTCATCTCAGAAGCTACTACCGATGCACGCATCAAGGATGTAACGTGAAGAAACAAGTACAAAGGCTGTCAAAGGATGAAGGAGTAGTAGTAACTACTTATGAAGGTATGCATTCACATCCCATCGAGAAGTCCACAGATAACTTTGAGCACATTTTGACTCAGATGCAGATCTATGCTTCCTTTTGAAACGTCCATCACTTCAATGCCTTAGGCATGACAGTCAATTAGTCACTTGTAAAAATAGTACTACACTATATAATGCGTTTTGAACCTAGATGATATATTTAGAAATAAAACGCAATTTTATGAGGGAATTTAATCCCATCATTGTAGAACTAAAAATAATGTTGCTATTTTTGTTTTTACGCAATTCGCACTGAATTCGGCTCATTTTGTATTTGCCGGAGGAAGTCTCCTTCATTTTAACCCTTTTCTTTTAGAATTAACAAATCATTGCATGTGGGAGAAAGATACGTGCTAGTGTAGATGTGTTTTTCCTCTTTAGTTATGTCTTAAGTTGTTTTACTCACTTTTATAATTACGACTAGTGAATTTATCTGAGATGCGCGCTATTATGAGAAAAAAAAAAAACAGAAAATAATCAAATATATTCCTTTACTTTTAAATATTATTAAATCTACTATCCGTTTCACTATCTGGTTGTTTGAGCCCCTACCGTTACAGTTTAATTCAAAAATACCGATTATTTGAACGGAATAATGCGTGGCACTTCGGGATAAAAGTGACCTATCCTAAATTTTATTTACTCGGATCCATGCTAACCCACCCGTGACCCGACCCAGTTACTCACACGTAAAATACCCCACCAACAAATTAAATCTTGATAAAGGGTGAAAAGTGCGTGTTTTGAGTGCCACTACAAGAAAGAAGGTATTTGCCAACAATAATTTTTGTTGCCATAAATCAAATGTTGTTGCTAAAAGTAGTTTTGGCAACAACAAAAAAGTTGTTGCACGCCGTGGCAATAAACGCCGATGGAAAAGTTATTCGCAACAACAATCAATAGTGTTACAAAAGCTAACTTAACGCAACAAAAATTATTGTTGCCTTAAAGTATATTTTATTGGTAAAAAGTCAAGTAAAGGTGGCTTATGACTTATAAGAACATTTAACAACAAAATTAATTTTGTAAAAGATTAGTATATTTACCAACAATATTTGTTGTGGTGAAAAAATTGGAGGAAAAGGTAGTTATTGATCTATTATCAAGGCTTTTAGCAACATTTGTTATTGTGTTTATGAATTACCTTTTGCTAACAATAATTTCACAAATGTATATATATATATATATATATATATATATATATATGTCAATACATAAAATTGATACACAAGTATTTACTCACTTTCAAAAACTAAATTTCCTAAAATGTATGCTTTTACTTACAAAAAGAACAAAAGTATCATATACCAAGGTCATTAAATTCTAATTTAATTAATCTAAAAATAAATCTTCTTGCAACAACTTGTTGCACTGCATGAACCATATTTCCAGCAATGATGATTTAAGCATGTCCATCCTACAAAAGAAGATAAAAAATATAATTATATTTTGATAAAAGGAAGTTGTAAAGTACAGAACTACAATTAACAAAGAAAAAAGGGGAATCAGATGTGCCAATTGTCCACTTACTAAACATATTGCAACTACTTCATCACTGAAAATGTTGCATATTACAGTATTGTTGAACAGAAACATTCAGCTAAAAGAAAACTGAATATAAGTTGCAAAATTATCACATCAAGAAACTACTCCAAATAGAATTGAATAAATTGAGTTGTAAATCTTTCAAAAAATCCACATCAAAGCTGAATACTTCCCCAAACAAAGTTGCTGCACCAAAACCTACTAAATACTCCCTAAGATACAATATTATAATCAAAATAAAATACTATACAAAGATTGATTCAAGTAAATAGACTCTTTTGTACGTACAGCCAAGATATTTACTTTTATCATGAAAGATAAAGTTACTTAGCATGACTTGTAGACCTGCCTCATCCTCTTCTTCTAAAATATAACACTATAAGATCAACAAGTATAAATTGTAGCAAGAATGTGAAGGCTGTAAAACAAAGTAGTGGAAACGAAACATACAATTGCCACGACCTCAATTTCCTCCACAGAATATTGTGACGGCACCTAGACTCTAAGATTAAATAAGCCTAACAATTATGCGAAATAGTTAAATATTGAGCTGAAACTTAAAACCTCAACATCTGAAATAAATAAAAACTGTAATTCAATAATTACAACTCCCAAAATCCAATAGATACAAGTCACAAGTTTTAAAGAGAAATACTAAATATATCTGTACATCGGAGTCTAATGAGAATAAGGAAAACAACATAATAAAGATAGATGGGGACTCCGAGGTCTGCGGACGCTGGCAGATGTACCTTGAAGTCTCCACGTACGGGCTAGCTCATTGGTACCTGATCTGGTAAGCAGTACCTGGATCTGCAAAAAAAAATATGCAGAAGTGTAGTACGAGTACGCCACAACGGTACCCAGTAAGTGCCAAACCTAACCTCAGTAGAGTAGTGACGAGGTCAGGTCAAGGCCCTACTGGAAATAATAAGAAGCAAGGAAAAAGATATAATAATATAATGAAATGACTGGGAAGTGAACAACGAGAATTTACAGAAAGATAACAACATGGGATTCAAGAAGACAACTACAACACCTAAGGAAAAACAAGATTCTTACAAGTTAAGAAACAACAACAACAACAACACATCAAATAGAGGTAAACAACATGGGCACTCCTGAGGTACTGCCTCGTACTCCCAAAAATAAATGCACGATAGGGGCACTCCTGAGGTATCACCTCGTAGTCCCAAAAGTAAATATGCAATAGGGGCGCTCCCGAGGTACCTCCTCGTAGTCTCAAAAGTAAACATGCAACAAGGGCGCTCCCGAGGTACCGCCTCGTAGTCCCAAAAGTAAATATGCAACAGGGGTACGGTAGAAACCTCGTGCAAACCTTGATAACCGCACGGCAGAAACCTCGTGCCATAATAACACTTCGCACGGCAGAAACGTCGTGCCACAACCAAACATTCATCTCAACCAAAAATCACGAAAATAACACATAATAATTGGAACAATGAAATTACAACAAGGAATCCTACAGTTAAAAAATGAGTACGAAATCAAGAAAATAGGTAATTCAACTAAGCATATTACACAAATTACAAGTAAGAGATAAGATAAGTAGACATGTGACATTAAGCTAAACATGATGACTACACGTGCTAGAGTAGCTCAATTAAGGGAATAAAAGAAACTATTTACCAAAAACCGGTTCTTTCAACATATAGCCCGAGTATGCACTCGTCACCTCGCGTACACGGCCTTCACGTATTGCAAATACCATAGCAGTACCATATCTTAAGGAGAATTTTCTCCATACAAGGTTAGACAAGTCACTTACCTCAAATCTCACTCAATCAATCAATAAGAATCTCTTTCCCTCGACTTTCCAACTCCGATCGGCTCGAATCTAGCCAAACAATTACATACTATAAATATAACTGTAAGAAACTAATTTAAATAATGAAATTACGACATTAGCAAAGAATTGAGAAATCGCTCCAAAATGTTAACCCAGGCCCACGTCTCGAAATCCGGTAAAAGTCACAAAATTCGGACACTCATTCAACCACGAGCCTACCCATACAAAAATTACTCAAATCCGATACCAAAATCTATTCAAAACCTAAAATTTGGTCTAAGAACTCAACACCTTTTGCCCCCAATTTATCAACCCAATTCCTCAATTAAATGATGAAATTAATGATAGATTAGTGGAATATAATAAAAAATGAGTCAAGAATCTTTACCTAAATGTTTTCTTTGAAAATCCCTCAAATTCTCACCTAAATTCGAGCTATCAAAGTCCCAAAAAAGAAAATGAGAAAACCCTCGATTTTGAATATTTAAGTTATGCCCAGGTGTATCTTCTTTACGAACGCGGAAGCTTCCTCGCGTTTGCGAAGCACAAGATGCTACTGCCCAAATAACCTCTTACGCAAACGCGAGGGCCTACTCGCGAACGCAATGTTCACTGCCCCCAGGCCTTCCCGAACGCGGAGCCTCTCACGCGAACGCATAAGCCAGGCATGAGGTCCACCCATCTGCCTCTCTTCTTCGCGAACACGAAGAGTATTCCTCACCTCCTCCCAAAACCCCTTCACGAACGCGTGACCGCTATCGCGAACGCAATGAAGGAAACCAGACATCAGAAGCATCAGTGGTTTCAGCAATTCACCAAGTCCCGAAATGCTCCGAACATGATCTGAATCACACCCGAGGCCCCCTGGACCTCACCAAATATACCAACAAGTCCTAAAACACAATACGAACTTAGTCGAGCTTTCAAATCACATCACACAACGCTAAAACAATGGATCACACCCCCAATTCAAGCTTAATGAACTTTGAACTTCTAACTTCTACATCCGTCATCGAAACCTATCAAACACATCCGATTAACCTCAAATTTTGCACACAAGTCACATTTGACATTACGGACATATTCCAACTTCCGAAATCAAAATCCGACCCAGATATCAAAAAGTCCACTCTTGGTTAAACATTCCAAAAATCATCCAACTTTTACCAAGTAATGCCGAAATGACCTACGGACCTCCAAATCAACATTCGGACACATTCCTAAAATCAAAATCATCATACGGAGCTATTAGAACAGTCAAAACTCCATTCCGGAGTTGTCTTCACACAATTCGAACTAAAGTCAATTCCTACGATTTAAACTTCCATTTTAGGGACTCTGTGTCCCATTTCATTCCGAAACCAAAAACCAAATCTCCCGACAAGTCACGTAACCACAAAATGAAATAGAGGAAGCAATAACAGGGGTTCGGGGCTAATTCTCTCAAAACGACCGGCCGGGTCGTTATATCCTCCCTCTCTTAAAACAAATATTCGTCCTCAAACAAGTATAGAGACATACCTAAAATGGTGAAAAGATGAGGATAATGGCTGCGCATATCATGCTCGGTCTCCTAAGCTGGCTCCTCGACCGGATAAACTGAACCTTCACTGAAGCGATGCTCCTTGACCTCAATTTTTGAACCTACCTGTCAAAAATGGCCACTGACTCCTCAACATAAGATAGATCCTTGTCCAACAGGACAACGCTGAAGTGTAACACATGAGATGGATTGCTGTGATACTTTCGGAGCATGGAAACATGGAACACTATATGAACTGTAGAGAGACTAGGTGGTAGTGGAAGTCTGTAAGCTACCTTCAACCCTCTCAAGAATCTCAAAAGACCCAATATATCTAGGGCTCAACTTGCCCTTCTTTTCGAACCTCATAACACCCTTCATGGGCGAATCCTGAAGAAGACCCGCTCCCCAACCATGAATGCAACATCGCGAGCCTTCCGATCCCCATAACTCATCTGTGTGGATTGGGCTGTACGAAGTAGATCCTAAATCAAATCTCTACCTAATAGCCTAGCCTCACCTGGCTCAAACCAACCCACCGGAGATCGGTACCGCCTACCATACAAAGCCTCATACGATGCCATCTGAATGCTTGACTGATAACTGTTGTTATAGGCAAACTCCGCAAGTGGCAAGAACTGATCCCAAGCACCCCAAAATCCATCACACACGCACGAAGCATATCCTCCGATATCTGAATGGTGCGCTTGAACTGTCCGTCCGTCTTTGGGTGAAATGTTATACTCAAAACTCCACTGGAGTGCCCAACTCATGTTGTATGGCTCTCTAGAACCGTGATGTAAACTGTGTACCTCGGCCAGAGATGATAGATACCGGCACGCCATGAAGCCTAACAATCTCGCGAATGTAAACCTGAGCCAGCTGCTCTGAAGAGTAAGTAGTAACCACAAGAATGAAATGAGATGACTGGGTCAATCTATCCACAATCACCTAAACTGCATCGAACTTCCTCTGAGTCCGTGGGAGACCAACAACGAATCCATAGTTATCCGCTCCCATTTCCACTTCGGAATCTCTAGCTTCTGAAGCAAGCTGATGCTCATACTTCACCTGCTGACAATTTAAGCATAAGCTACATACTCTACTATGTCCTTCAGCCACCTCCACCAATAGTGTTGTCTCAAGTCCTAATACATCTTTGCAACACCTGAATGAATGGAGTACCGCGAACTGTGAGTCTCTTGGAGAATCAACTCATGCAAGCCATCTACATTGGGCACACATAGGTTGCCCTGCATCCATAACACACCGTCATCTCCAATAGTGACCTCCTTGGCATCGCCGTGCTGAACAGTGTCCTTGAGGACAAGCTGGTGGAGATCATCATACTGACGCTCTTTGATACGATCATAAAGAGAAGATTGAGAAGCCACATAAGCCAAAACTCTGCTCGGCTCCAAAACATCCAATCTGACAAACTGGTTGACCAAGGCCTGAACATCTAAGGCTAATGACCTCTCTGCTACTGGTAAATATGTCAAGCTACCCAAACTCTCTACCTTGCGACTCAAGGCATCGGCCACCATATTGGCCTTCCCGAGATATTAGAGAATGATGATATCATAATCCTTAAGCAACTACAATCACCTTCGCTGTCGCAAGTTAAAATCCTTCTATTTAGATAGATGTTTTAAACTCCGGTGATTGGTGTAGACCTCAAAAGGGACATCATACAAATAGTGCCGCTAGATTTTCAAGGCATGAACATAGCTGCACTTGAGGTCGTGGAAAGGATAGTTCTTCTCGTGCACCTTCAGCTGTCTAGACGTGTAGGAAATTACCCTACCGTCCTGCATCAACACCACGCCGAGATAGATGCACGACGCATCACAATACACTATATAAACCACGAACCAGTAGGCAACACCAACACTGGGGTTATAGTCAAAGTAGTCTTGAGCTTTTGAAAGCTCTCCTCGTACTCCTCGATCCACTTGAACGGAGCATATTTTCTCGGTCAATCTGGTTATAGGTGCTACAATAGACGAGAAATCCTCTACAAATCAACGATAATACCCCACCAAGCAAGAAAACTCCGGATCTTCGTAGCTGAGAATGGTCTGGGCCAACTCTGCACTACTTTAATCTTCATTGGATCTACCTTGATCCTCTTACTCGATACTATGTGACCCAAAAATGCCATTAAATCTAGCCAGAATTCACACTTCAAAAATTTTGCATATAACTTCTTCTCTCAAGTTTTGAAGCACAGTCATCAGGTGCTACTCATGATCCTCCTGGCTCCGGGAGTACACCAAAATATCGTTAATAAACACAATGACGAATAAGTCAAGATAGGGCTAAAATACATTGTTCATCAAGTGCATGAATGTTGCAGGGGCGTTGGTCAGTCCAAAAACCATCACAAGGACCTTATAATGACCATACCAAGTCCTGAAAGCAGTCTTCGGGATATCTGGCTCTCGAATCTTCAACTGATGATAGCCTGAAGGCACGTCAATCTTAGAGAACGCTCTGGCACCCTGAAGCTGATCGAACAACTCATCAATACGTGGTAATGAATACTTATTCTTCACTATAACCTTGTTTAACTGGAGATAATTGATACACATCTGCATAGAGCCATCCTTTTTCTTTACAAATAAGACTGGAGCACCTCAAGACGACACACTAGGCCGAATGACTCCTTTATCAAGCAACTCTTCCAACTGCTCCTTTAACTCTTTTAACTCCGCTGGGACTATACGATAGAGTGAAATAGAAATGGATTGAGTGCCCGATAACAAACTAATGCTAAAGTCAATATCTTTTCGGGCGGCATGCCCGAAAGATCCACCAAAAATACGTCTGGATAATCCCTCACTACCGAAATTGACTCGACGGTAGGAGTGTCAGCACTAGCATCCCTCACATATGCCATATATGCATCACACCCCTTCCCAACCATCCGCTGAGCCTTTAGAAATGAGACAACCCTGCTAGAAACATAATCTAAGGTACCTCTCCACTCTAGCCGCAGTAGACCTGGCATAGCCAACGTCTTCATCTTGGCGTGACAATCAAGGATAGCATGATAGGGCAATAAATAGTCCATGCCCAAAATAACATCGAAATCCACCATACTGAGCAACAATAAATCAGCTCTGGTCTCAAAACCATTAAGAACAATCAAACACGAGCGATACGCACAGTCAACAACAATAAAATCACCCACGGGTGTAGACACATTGACAGAAGAATTCAAAGAATCACGGAATACCCCCAAATATGGAACAAAATAAAATGACATATAGGAATAAGTAAAGCCTGGATCAAATAAGGCTGATACATCTTTATGACAGACCGGAATACTACCTTTTGATGACAAAATTGGATGCAACTGCCTCCGTCCTAGCAGGAAGGGCATGTATCTAGCCTGGCCTCCCCCTCTAGGGCTACCTCTACCTGTCCGACCTCCACCTCGAGCTGATTGTGCAGGTGGAGTGGTAGCTGGTGCTGTAACCATAACCTAAGGACCCGGTGGAACGATGCCTGAGTAATCTGTGTAGGTGCACCCCTCCTAAGTATGGGGCAATCCCTCACCATATGATAAGTGTCACTACACTCAAAACAAGCTCTCGGAGGGCATGGATGCTGTGGTTGGCTCGGGCCTAATCGGCTGGACTGACCGCTGAAAGCACTCCGTGCAGAAGGTGTACTAGACAATAACGGTGCATAATAGGGAGTCTGGGGCTTAGGAGCGGCCGGAGTATCGCTGGCGGCTAGAAGTGCTAAATGGATAGGGAGACACATATAGCCCCTACCCTGACGAGCTGTAGTTAGGGCACAAATGCCATTATATGTGCCAGACTCTCGAGACCTCTTGGCCTCCCTCTCCTCTTTCTCCCGAGTCAAGATACCCTCCAATCTCCTAGCGATCCCACCACCTGCTGGTATGTGATGTCCATCTCCAACTCTCGAGCCATGCTAAATCTGATACTGGGGTTGAGCCCCTCAATAAGTCGACGAACCCGCTCTCGAACAATAGCAACCAAGGCTAGTGCATGCCTAGCCAAATAACTAAACCTGACTGCATACTCCGACTCGGTCATAGAACCCTGGCGGAACTGCTCAAACTCTGCGCGTCATGCATCTCTAAAACTCTGGGGGACATACTCTCTCAAGAACTTATCTGATAACTGAGTCCAAGTGAGTGAGCTGTCTCGACCAGACTACCCAACTTGTATGCTCGCCATCACTGATAGCCGCTCCTCTAAGTTGGAACATAATGAAAAAAACCTCACTAAACTCCGCAACATCCATAGCATAGAGGATACGGTTGCACTGCTCAAGAAAACCCTAGGCATCCTCTAATGCCAAGCCACTGAAGGTAGGAGGGTGGTACTTCTTGTACCTTTTACACTTGAGCTACTCCTCAGAAACTGCTGCCCTAACCTCAGGCTGAGCTGGGACTACCAGCTGCATTGGTAGGATATCTGGAACCTGGTCGACCTGGACCCATTGCTTTGGAGTACAGGTGCTAGGAGTCTATGCTCATCCTCCCGCCTGAGATGTAGCAGGAGCAAGTGGTATCAATCCTGCCTGAGCCAAGGTGCTGAACATGCCTAGAAACTGAGCGACAGTTTCCTAGAGGGCTGGTGCAGTAACAGATGTTTTAGGTATCTGCCCTCCAATTGGAGCTACTGGTGGCTCCTCTGTAATAGCTCATGCGGGTGCTCTGGCTGTACCCCGTGGATGTCCTCGGCCTCTACCCCGACCCCGACTTCTCGCGATTCTAGCAGGGTGCGCGAATGTCTGGTCATCCGATCCAATTGTACGTGTCCTCACCATCCGTAAGAGAATAGAAAGACAAAAATTTAGGGTTTGAAGTCAAAATCTAGCACAATAAGGAATCAAAGAAGTGAAGCTTTTCCTAACAGTTCCATAGCCTCCTGAAGATAAGTACAGACGTTTCCGTACCGATCCACGAGACTCTACTAAACCTGCGTGTGACTCATAACATCTATGAACCTAAATCTCTAATACGAATTTGTCACGACCCCAATTTCCCTCCATATAATATCGTGACAGCACCTAGTTGCTAAGACTAGACAAGCCTAACAATTACATGAAATAATTGAATATTAAGCTGAAACCCAAAACCTCAACATCTAAAGTAAATAAAAACTGCAATTCAGTAATTCCAACTCCCAAAACCCGGTAGATACAAGTCACAAGCTCTAATGAGAAATATTAAATATCTCTAAACATCGGAGTCTAATGAGAATAAGAAAAACAACATAATAAAGATAGAAGGGGACTCCAAAGTCTGAGAACGCTGGCAGATGTACCTTGAAGTCTCCGCGTACGGACTAGCTCATTAGTACCTGGTCTGGTAAGCAGTACATGGATCTGCAAAAGGATGTGTTGAAGTGTAGTATGAGTACACCACAACAGTACCTTAAGTGTCAAGTCTAACCTCAGTAGAGTAGAGACGAGGTCAGGTCAGGACCCTACTGAAAATAATAAGAAGCAAGGAAAAAGATATAATAATATAATGAAATGACGGAGAAGTGAACAATGAGAATTTAAAGAAAGATAACAAAACGGGATTCTAGAAGACAACAACACGTGTAAATAAACAAGATTCTTGCAAGTATGAAACAACAACACAGCAAATAAAGGTAAACAACAGGGGCGCTACCGAGGTACCACCTCGTAGTCCCAAAAGTAAATGCACGACAGGGGCACTCCCGAGGTATCGCCCCGTAGTCCCAAAAGTAAATATGCAACAGGGGCTCTCCAAATGTATTGTAGACATGTGATTTTTGACCCACGCGTTAAAGTCACCTCTAATAGTTATAGCACTTTTAGAATAATTATTGGAGCCTGTTTTTGTGGGAATTCATCTTATTATTAATTTAATTCTATTTTAGGTACAAAATTGAAAATAGAAAATAAAATATATATTGTCCCAAGCTCTTATATTTGATAACTTTCTTAATTCAATCAAAAAGTGTTGCATTTTTGGGCATTTAAAACAGGTCTTTCAGTTTTGTTCTTGGCCCAATTTTATGTTGGAGCCCATTCCAAATACAAGTCCAAAATTCAGCAGCCCAATAGCCCAATCCCTTTCTCTATCTGCAGCATAGAGTAACGAACTCTGACAGGATCTCTCTCTCACACACGCAAATCCCACCCACTATCTTCATTGATTACTAACAGAATTGGGGGAATCATCTAGAGGGTGAGACTGTTATTTTTTCTTGAAAACAAGAATGAGAGGGGGGTAGCAGGAGAAGAATAGGGGGAATATATACACAGAAATAGAAAGGAAAAAACAGAGAGTAATCAGAAAGAAAGACTTCAAGAAAGGTTCTTAGTTCACTTTAGGTTAGTTTAGGACCCATAAACAAACACCAAAAAGGGAGCTCGAATCTATTTTTGGCTCTCTTCTTCTTCAAAACTTCAAAAAAAAAAAAAACCCAGAAAACAGAGGAACTCACATTTCTCCTGTCTTCCAAAAAACCGATTTCGATCGAAGAGGTGCTGGAGTTTGACTTAGCTGCCGGTTCGATATACCATCGTGGTCTGCAGCTTTGTCACTTGTATTGACTTTCAAACCAGCAGATATTTTCGTCCAGGTTCATTTCTCAATTCTTGTTTATTTTGTTGGTATGATTTAAATACGACAGATCTGTGGATGCTTGTTTCCAATTTGTTAACTTCGTGAAATTGATTAGGCTCTAATTACACCTTAGTGAATAGCGTAAAGTGATTGATGTCTGATATAATCATTTAACAAAAGAAAAAAATCGAAACAAACGATCAAATCCTCTGCGTTGGGTGTTGAATCTACAACCGCATAACTGATATGCGGTTCGCATTTTGGACCTAATTGTCAGAAGCGTAGGGTCAATCTATGTTCAGTGTTAAATTTGCGACAGCATAGTTGATATACGGTCTGCATTTTTAACTTGATTGTCGCAGTTATGACATTAAAACATTGCTCAGGACTCTGCTCCAATTTGCGATCTCGGCGTGCGATTTGCGGTTCGCATACACGATCTGCGATCGCAGATGTGATCGCATTTCGACACTGGTTACTGCCTAAGATCTTGTGCTGATATGCGACCCTTTAGGCGCAGAATGCGGTTTGCATGAGGGATATGCGATCCCCATTTATAGTGATGTTATGCTCTTTTCTTATCTTCTATGGCCTTTTAGGACCAGGTCGCATATCCCCATTTACAGTGATGTTCTGCTCTTTTCTTGTCTTCTATGGCCTTTTAGGGCTGGGTTTGGTTAAATGCATGAAATAAAAGTTAAAAGAACAGGGCTATGAACTGAATTTTTATTTTTCTTTAATTTAGATCTTATTTTTCTTATTTTATTACATTGCTCACTAGTAGCATGTTTAGGCCGATCACACTTGGGTAGGCAATACTATGACGTTTTTGTTAATTTTTAAGGTGAGAGGTCGTTCCCTAATTGAATTTATCCGGGGAATGCCCCGAAGGACTTATGTATTTGACATTCCAGGTAATGCCCCAAGGTATTTGTATGTGACGACCAAAGGTGAAACTCGTAGTGTTTTAAGTTTTAGTTTTTGTTTTTCTTTTATTAGCTGGGACCGACCTCAAACCTCTTGTGCGTTTGTTTTTCTTTGGTTTGTGTTTGTCTCCATTCGAATATTCTAAAAGTCAACTAAATCGAGTACGCAACCGTGATTTTTACGGGATTCGGGGAATGTCTAATACCTTCTCCTCGAATCAAATAAACCCCCTTACCCAAAGTTCTGGTATGAACTTGGCTTTGAGTCTAAGTTCTGAAATGGTGGCCTGACACACCAAGAACCAATTGTCAGGTGGCGACTCTAAACTTTTCTGATTAATCTGTCTGTTTGTCACTTTCCAAATTGGAAACCCCTTTACGAGCTCTATTAAGCCTTTTATCAACCAAAAAGGGTTTAGTAAAGCTCGCCCGAAAAAAGCAGGAGTGACAGCTCTGGTGACTCTGCTGGGGAATTGTTTCTTGAATATAAACTTGCGGGTTCGAGCTAGTACTTGGTTTATTGTCTTTTAAAATGTTTGGTTGAGTTTTATGTTTGTTCGTTAGCTTTACTCACTTTTATTATGCTTTTATGTTTTTGTTACTTTTTATCATGCTTTCATGTTTTGTTTATTTGCTTAGTTGTTTATGTGTTTACAGTTTTGCTTTATGTGTTTATCGCTTTATAACTGTCATCATATGCATTGCCTGGTCAATTCTTTCTGCAACAAGTCTCGGAGCACGCGTCGCGTGCACGGACTCTTTGTTGAGTCGCCCTTAATTTAGGAGGGGAAGCCGACGGACGTATGGAGTGGGTGAAAAGCTTGAGCAGCCACCATCGACCATACGCTTTCCCCGAACTACCTTGTTAGTGAACCCCAAACTTAGGTCAGTCTTTAGGTCATTTTTATTTGCATCATGTCATTTAGACCTAGCAGGGTTCGGTCCCAGGCACCGTGTCCTTTTGTAGGAAACCTGTCCAAATTTTGTCAAAAAAGGCCCGTGGCCCAAATGGCATTTAATCATCCTATGTGCTAAATGTTGCATTTGTGAGGGTAAAAAGGTCATTTGGCAGACCGATGTCTTGGAAAAAGGGTGGAAATGAAGTAAATGAGAGCCCCACTAGTATTTTCTTTCATTAAAAAAATATATAAAAAAAAGGGGGAAGAAAAGAAAAGAAGATTTTGCATTTTTCATTATTTTCTAAGAATGCAAGAAAAGTTCCAAGAGTTTTACATTTTTCGTCATCTTGCAAGAGCCGAAGATATTGTTTTTTTAGTTGCATCTCCCGAACTACGCGAGCCTGATTCTCATCTTCCGGGGCGGGATACGTAGGCAACCCACATAGGGTCCGGTCTTCCTAGTAAGTCTTAGGTTTTTGGCTTCCGGGGCCGTAGCCAACTCTTGCATGTTTAGCCACTTTTGGGCCACATCGGCCATTCTTGCAAAATAGGGTTATTTTGCAAAAGTAGCTCAATCACAGAGTCCTGTCACTTCTGTCCATGTCAGATTTGCGTCCCTAGCCACACTTGGCCATATCGGCCATTTTTGTAAATGGTCTATTTTCACAAAATAATTCTTTAAGACCACGATTGTTGGGATATTGGAGTCATGTAAGCTTTAAATGAAGTATTTCTCATGTTTAGGGGTCAACTTTGTCAAAGTTTGCACTGATAGTCACTTTCAGCCACTTAGGCCTGTCTGCAAATATAGCCAGATTGTGTCTTGCACTTGTCCACCAGGAAGTGTTGTGGTGTCGTAGTAGTGTTCCTAGTCATTAACCATGTTCCCTTCATTCAGGTATGGATCCACTGATTCGATCCAAAGTGTTGATGGTGGTAAAGATTCCTAAGAAATTAATCAAGTGGTGGAACATGTTTTCATCGTTAGAGCAGCATGAGCTGATGCATAAATTGGGTACCCTAACTTCTCTTCTTGATATCACACCCCGCCCATACTTAGTGGAAGCAATGCTGACCTACTGGAATCCGCAAAACTTGATGTTCAAATTTGGGGAGTGTGAGATGACTCCCACCTTGGCAGAGATATCCGGCCTCACCCGCTTAAGTTATATAGGCAAGAATATGATACTTCCCCGGGATCACTCTAGGACAAGATTTCTCAACGACCTGGGCCTAAAAGATAACAAGCATTTAAAGTGCCTTGAGCAGTCTTGGATATCCTTGGATTATTTGTTTGCTAGATTTGGACCACAGGATAGTTTTGACATCTTTTGGGATGAATTCTGCACAACCAAAGCAAAATGGCAAAGACGTCGCCTCGAAGCTTTCAGCCTCGCTTTATTAGGGTTGCTGGTTTTTCCATTAGATGAGAGGCACATTAACACCCGTCTGCAGTCAGTGATAATGGCACTATTTCTTGAGAAGCAACACAAAACCGTTACCGTTGTGCCAATGATCTTAGCAGAGTTGTACCGAGCCTTGAGTGAAGTTAGGAGAGGTGTCAGGTATTTTGAGGGAAGTAACCTTTTGCTTCAATTATAGATGATGGAGCATTTGCACAAAACTTCCTTACTTTGTCCCATCGACCGTGCTTTGAGGGATCGGGTGATATGCATTGAGCATAGGATGAAGTCTCCTAAATTCGCATACCCAGTAGGTGTCACAGCTTGGATTGAGTTCCTTGATTTGAGGACAAATGAGAATGTTTTGTGGGCCTACCTCTGGCTACCTTTAGATGATATCCTAGTAGGATGCCTCATGCAGCCTTTCCTGATGTTGATAGGGCTCAAGTGTGTCAGACCATATACGCCGGTCAGGGTAATGCGACAGTTGGGCAGACGACAGGACGAGCCTCCAACTTTGAACCTTCGGAGGTACATCATGAATTTTAGCAAAAGGGTGGTTGACAAAATCAAGTACGTACAATAATGGAACAATGCAAAGAGGATGAAGAAAGATACATTAGTAAAAGATATTGGCAGGCCCGAGTGTACTCAGGAGTACCTGATTTGGTTACAATCCGTCCCACCAGGGGACAGTACCCCATTGCCAGCATAACTTAGGGGGCGGGCAGCTCAGACAGTTGATTTTGAGGACGCACCGGATCAAGATCCCAAGGTTAAGTTTGAGTTGATAAAGTCTCAGTTAGCGGAATTGACAGCAAATGTGGAGCAGCATAGCCAGCATTTGCTTAGGGTTGGTCTTCAGGAGGCAGGGGCACATGCCAGGGTCTTCGTTCCTAGCATTGGCGCTTCTCTACGAGGCATGTTGCAAAGCTTGAGCACGGCAGATAGCCCAGGATTATCCTAGCCAGGACAGTTGCATTCAGGAGCAGTTTGAGGATCCATTCTGTTTTAAGATTGTCTCATGTCGTCTTTATTTTCATTTCTTTCTAGGAATACTGAATCCTGTAAGTAGTGTCGAGGTCGGTCAAAGTGTAGTCAAGTGTGTCGGGTCTTCCATTATCATATTTATTATCAAAGGGTTTAAATGAAAAACCCCAAATTTTATTTTTCCATCACTTTTTGGGTTTTATCAAGTCATAGAGAAAGTGGTGAGAGGTGTAGAATAAAAGAGAGAAGGCAAGAGTGGAATAAGTAAATCGGGATGATTCCATATGACTTTGCGACCCTCACAGCCATTTTAGAACCGTTATTTGTTAGGTGCATTGCATGTGATGTGATATTCTTATCTGCTAAATGCACTAACGCTAACATGATGGTTTTGTGTTGTTGTTCTATGTTATGTTCTAACTCGATCAGGAAGGTGGTTAGTTTGTTGGCATCCTGGCAAGTCATCCATACAACACCCGATCAAAGCGCCTAATGCTCACGGCTAGCAAGGAAACAGACACTGTAGTTGTAGATCCGCCGAGAGAGGTTGTTGAGTCGGAATCGGAATTGCAAGAGGAGGTTCGGAGGCTGAAACATCAGATGGCAGAAATGTATCAGGAATGGGTTAAGGGACACCCTCCACCCTCGTTCCCCACCAACTACATAGAAAACCCTACTTCCATTCCACCACTTTCTCAATCCCAGATGGCCAATATCATTGATCTTTCCCCACAACACGCACCCGGTTTCATCCCTTACCACAATTACCCCGGCACTTCAGTCCAAACTTTTCATGCTACACCAATCAAAACAACCTCGTACCCTGCTTCAACATCTGCTCCTATTTTTGTACGCCCACCATAAACTGCCCTTCATCGATCCTCTAGTGAACCCGTATTTCCCACCCAGGATGCCTATTACCACTTTCAAGGTCTCAGGCCCTTACTCCTACACCCACAAGTTTGAGCCTCATGTCGAAACTGACAAACCACCAAAGAGTGCAGAGCAGGAGGAAATGTTTAGGAAGTTACTGAGTCTCGAGCAATCATTGAGAAATATGCAAGGGTTGGGAAATCAGGTGAGAGTGGCCTATAAGGATTTATGTTTATTTCCTGATGTCCAACTACCTGCCGGGTTCAAGATGCCCAAGTTTGACTTGTATGACGGACATGGGGATCCTGTTGCCCATCTAAGGGGTTATTGCAGTAAAATGAGAGGCGCCGGAGAAAAGGACGAATTACTAGTGGCCTACTTCAGCCAGAGTCTGAGTGGGGCAGCTTTAGAGCGGTACACCTGCCAAGATATTAACAGGTGGTACACCTGGGATGATATGGCTCAGGCCTTCGCCCGACATTTTCAGTACAACATAGACATTGTTCCAGACCGCCTATCTCTGACCAAGGTGGAAAAGAAGCCTAGTGAAAGCTTTAGAGAATATGGGTTCTGATGGAGGGAGCAAGCCGCACGAGTCAACCCTCTGATGGAAGAAGACGAGATGGTCAAATACTTCTTTCAAGCCTTGGAGACCACTTACTATGGACACTTGATCTCAGCTATTGGTAAGTCCTTCAATGATGTGGTAAAGATGGGAGAAATGGCGGAAGAGGGGCTCAAGTCCAGTAAGATCATAAGTTATTCTGCTATAAGAGCAACCACTCAAGCAATCCAGAGTGGTACTGGAAATTTGCTAGGCAATAAAAAGAAGGAAGATATAGCTATGGTGGTCTCCGGATCATGGTAGGGCTAGAGGGGTTCACCTCACCAATACACCCATTCTCGATCCCGACCTCAAACTTACACCCAAACTCCATATAATACCCCTCAACATTACTTCTCCCCTCCAAGCCCCCATGACTTAACCAGACCACCCTAGTATTTTGTTCACCATGCACAGTCATATGCTCAACCCCCTACTTATCCACAATGGCGTGCCCCTGTTCCGCATTCTACCTACTCAGCTCCAAAAAATGCCTATCCGTCTCCACAACCTTACCAAAACCCCAATGGTCCATACTTTCGACCTAGACCAGATTATAGGAGAGAGAGGCAGCAGCGGAAACAAACTTTTTACCCTGCTCGGAGAATCCTATGCCAGTCTCTTCCAAAGGTTAAGGCAGTTGGACGTCTTGAGGCCAATTGAGTCAAAAATACCAAATTCCCCTCCAAAGAATCTCGATTATTCCTTAAGATGTGCTTACTGTTCTAATGCTCCAGGCCATGACATAGAAAAGTGTTGGCACCTGAAACGGGCCATCCAAGAGCTCATTGATACCAACCAAATTGTAGTCCAAAACCCAGATACTCCGAACATTAAGAGACACATATGATTGAAGTAGTTTACAAGGACGGGGAACCCAAGAAGTCTTATAAGTCCATCATGATGATTCGGGTCAGCGAAAATAATTTGGTTAAGGATCCAGACTCCACCAAAGCAAAGCTTGTGACAGTTGAAGGGGTGACAGAAAAGCCGAGCCCGTTCAATTTGAAACCACCGGTGTTGGTCGTGAAAGGAATGTCAAAAGATATTATGGCAAATCCAGAAAGGTCAAAAGGGATAGTGCCTGGGATTCCAAGTAAGCCTGTCCTAGTGGTGAAAGGGGCTCCTATTACCCCTATCATCATTAAACCAGTAACCCAATTGCCGTTGGTTGATACTAAGGCTATCCCGTGGAACTACAAACAAGTAATAGTGACATACAAAGGAAGAGAAGTGGAGGAAGAAGTAAATGAAACTGGAGGATTGACTCGTTCTGGGAGATGTTTTGCTCTAGAAGAGTTAAGGAAAGTTAAGCCATTCAAAGATAGTCAAATGACAGTAAAGAAATCGGTTATCGAGGAAGAGGCTGAGGAGTTCTTGAAGAAGATGAAAGGGCAGGATTATTCCATTATAGAACAGTTAAGGAAAACACCAGCTCAGATCTCTCTTTTATATTTGCTGATACACTTGGACGAACATCGCAGGGTCTTGATGAAGATTTTAAATGAGGCACATGTTCCTGATAAGATCATAGTGAAGCACTTGGAAAAGATAGTTAGCAAGATCTTTGAAGCAAATAGGATCACTTTCTCGGATGACGAACTTCCTATCGAAGGTACAGAACTTAACCGAGCTCTCTATCTCACAGTGAAATGCGAAGATGCTGTTGTTTCGAGGGTTCTGGTTGACAATGGCTCTAGTGCAAATATTTGTCCTTTGTCCACTTTGCAAAAACTGAAGGACGGTACCGAAAGGATCCGCTTGAACAGTGTATGCGTTCGAAGCTTTGATGGAGGAGGTAAAGATTCTATTGGAGACATAATGCTCGAATTGTCAATAGGGCCAGTTGAGTTCACCATGGAACTCCAAGTGTTAGATGTAGCTGTCTCCTACAATCTGTTGTTGGGAAGGCCTTGGATACATGCTGCCAAGGCAGTCCCGTCCTCTTTGCATCAAATGGTTAAATTCGAGTGGGACAGGCAGGAAATAGTTGTGCACGGTGATGAGGATTTGTCAGCCTGCATGGACACAATTGTTCCATTTGTTGAAGTTAAAGATGATAAAGGACCTTGGGTCTCTCAAACTTTTGAAACAGTGTCTGTTGATAAGATCATTGAAGGGAAATGCATTTCGGGTCCCAAGCTATCCTCCGCATCTGTCATGGTTGCAAACGAAATATTAAAGAATGGTTTTGTGCCGGGCAAGGGTCTGGGATCGTCTCTGCAAGGTATTGTGCATCCAATATGCCCCAACGGGAATTATGGTACGTTTGGTTTAGGATTCACGCCCACAGAAGAGGACACGAAAATGTTTAAGAATTTAAAACAGAAGGCATGGTCTCTCTCCAAGCCAGTCTCACACATCTCGAAGTCGTTTGTCAAATCAGGAGCCGAAAAACCTCCAACCTCCTTAATCCCAGAACCTATGGTCAATGTTGATGAAGAAATAATCAAGGGGTTTCGAAGTCTTTTCAAAGAGGTCAATATAGTAGAGGTTGGTGAAGGATCTAGTAAAGCAGATGTGCAGTTTGTTGGCCCGAACGTGAAGCTTAGCAATTGGGAAGTTACTCCTCTCCCCACCAGGAAGGAGTTTTGGTAGTTTGCTTTATTTCCTTTTCTGTTATCTAGGTCGTTCCAGGGTTGTAATCTGGATCTTTCTTTCTTTTAAGTTTTGCTTATCTTGATGTCCAAACCTTTCTATCTTTTGTTTTCAATGAAATGCAATTTCCCATTCTCTATTATTCTTAATAATGTTTTATTTTGTTCTTTTGCACAGTTCTTTTTATGCTGGTTGCAGTGACATGACATGCATGAGGAATTTTCAGCCAAGTTTTAAAAGCCAATCTAATTCTAAAATAACAATCCAAGAAGTAGAATATGATGATGAAATAGGATTTGATGAAGAAGCAGCCTTTGAGCAAATCAGTAAAGAGCTAAAACAATTTGAAGAAAAACCAAAACCTAATTTGAGTGAGACTGAAGCAATCAATTTAGGGGACCAGGATGATGTTAGGGAAACCAAGATAAGTGTGCATGTAGAACCACAAGTGAAGCAGGAAATAATCAAAACATTGTTTGAGTACAAAGATGTCTTTGCCTGGTCGTATGACGAGATGCCGGGTTTGAGCACCAATCTGGTAGTCCATAAATTGCCAACCGATCCAGCATGTCCCCCTGTCAAACAAAAGTTGCGAAAGTTCAAGACTGATATGAGTATAAAGATCAAAGAAGAAATCACAAAGCAGCTTACTGCAAAGGTTATTCGGGTCACCCGATATCCCACTTGGTTAGCCAATGTTGTGCCAGTGCCAAAGAAGGATGGTAACACCAGGGTCTATGTTGATTACCGCAACCTCAACAAAGCAAGCCCAAAGGATGATTTTCCATTGCCGAACATTCACATTCTGATCAACAATTGTGCCAAGCATGAGATTGGGTCTTTTGTGGACTTTTACGCAGGATATCATCGGATTTTGATGGACGAGGAAGATGCAGAAAAGACAGCATTCACCACACCATGGGGAACGTACTGTTATCAGGTAACACCATTTGGTTTGAAGAATGTTAGAGCAACTTACATGAGGGCAATGACTACCATGTTTCATGACATGATACTAAAGAGATTGAGGGTTATGTAGATGATGTGATCATAAAGTCAAAGAAGCAGTCTGACCATGTCAAAGATTTGAGAAGTTTTTCCAAAGGCTCCGCAGGTACAATCTCAAGCTCAATCTGGCAAAATATGCATTTGGTGTCCCGTCCGATAAACTGCTGGGATTCGTGGTCAGTCGGCATGGTATTGATGTTGGATCCGTCAAAGATCAAAGCCATTCAAGAATTACCGTCGCCAAGGAACAAAACAGAGGTGATGAGCCTACTTGGATTACATCAGCAGATTTATTGCTCAACTCATGACAACCTGTGAACCCATCTTTAAGATGTTAAAGAAGAATGCTGCAGTCAGGTGGACTGACGAGTGTCAAGAAGCATTTGATAAGATCAAGAGGTACCTGTCGAATCCACCGGTGCTGGTCCCACCAGAGCCTGGAAGACCTTTAATTCTTTATTTGACAGTCTTGGACAACTCTTTTGGTTGCGTGTTGGGTCAGCATGACATCACAAGAAAGAAGGAGCAAGCAATCTACTATCTTAGTAAGAAGTTCACTCCCTATGAGGTTAAGTGTACCCTGCTTGAGAGGACATGTTGCGCCTTGACTTGGTTGGCACAGAAGTTGAAGCATTATCTGTCTTCCCACACTACTTATCTCATTTCTCGCATAGATCCTTTAAAGTATAACTTTCAGAAGCCTATGCCCACTGCAAGACTTGCAAAGTGGCAAATCTTACTTACAGAGTTTGATATCATCTATGTTACTCGGACCGCGATGAAAGACCAAGCCTTGGCTAACCACTTGGCCGAGAACCCGGTGGATGATGAATACGAGCCATTGAAGACATATTTTTCTGATGAAGAAGTCATGCACGTTGACGAGGTTGCTCACAATGAAAAGCCAGGTTGGAAACTTTTCTTTGATGGAGCTGCTAACATTAAAGGGGTCGGAATAGGGGCTGTACTTATCACTGAAACAGGGCAACACTACCCTGTAACGGCCAGCTTTGATTTTATTGCACCAACAACATGGCTGAGTACGAAGCATGGATTCTGGATTTGAGGTTAGCTATAGACATGGGAGTTCATGAAATACTCGTTCTGGGAGACTCAGATCTTTTGGTTCACCAGATTCAAGGAGAATGGGAAACTCGAGATTTGAAGCTCATACCGTACCGACAATACTTGCATGATCTTTGTCAACGTTTCAGGTCAGTTGAATTCAGACATGTTCCCAGGATTCATAATGAGATCGCTGATGCCTTGGCCACTCTAGCATCGATGTTACATTATCCGGACAAGGTTTATGTCGACCCCATACATATCCAAGTTTATGATCAACATCCATATTGTAATATTGTGGAAGAGGAAATCGATGGCGAGCCTTGATTCCATGATATCAAGGAATACATCAAGTCGGGGGTATGTCCGGTATATGCTAAAAGTGACCAAAAGAGAACCATTCGATGTCTGGCCGGTGGATTTTTCTTGAGCGGAGGAATCTTATACAAGAGGACTCCGGATTTAGGATTGCTGAGGCGCGTAGATGCTAAAGAAACTTCAATCATCATGGCCGAAGTACATTCTGGAGTCTGTGGTCCACACATAAACGGATATGTATTGGCAAAGAAGATACTTCGAGTAGGTTATTATTGGCTCACCATGGAACGAGATTGCATCAGCTTCGTTCGCAAATGTCATCAGTGCCAGGTACACGGTGACTTGATTCATTCTCCTCCATCTGAGTTACACACGATGTCTGCACCTTGGCCCTTTGTTTCTTGGGGCATGGATGTTATTGGGCCAATCGAGCCTGCAGCGTCAAACGGGCATAGTTTTATTTTGGTGGCCATTGATTACTTTACCAAGTGGGTCAAAGCTGTAACTTTGAAGTCCGTAACCAAGAAGGCAGTGGTGGATTTTGTTCATTCAAACATCATTTGTCGGTTCGGAATTCCCAAGGTGATCATCACAGACAATGCTGCTAATCTCAACAGTCATTTGATGAAAGAGGTATGCCAACAGTTCAAGATTATGAATCTAAACTCCATTACGTATCGCCCCAAGGCAAATGGAGCTGTTGAAGCTGCTAATAAGAACATAAAGAAGATACTTCGTCAGATGGTTCAGAGTTCCCAGCAGTGGCATGAAAAGTTGTCTCTTGCATTACTGGGCTATCGCACTACTGTTCGCACCTCAGTGGGTGCAACTCCTTATCTGCTGGTATATGGAACTGAGGTAGTTATACCTGCAGAAGTTGAGATTCCATCTCTTCGGATCGTTGTAGAAGCCGAAATTGATGATAACGAGTGGGTCAAAACCCGGCTCGAACAGTTGAGTGTAATTGACGAAAAAAGATTGGTTGCAGTATGCCATGGCCAACTGTATCAGAAGAGGATGGCTAGAGTATACAACAAAAAGGTGCGTCCCCAGAAATTTGAAGTGGGCCAAATGGCATTGAAACGCATTCTTCCTCATCAGGTGGAAGCCGAAGGCATATTCGCCCCAAACTGGCAAGGACCGTTCGTTGTGACGAGGGTGTTGCCTAATGGTGCTTTGCATTTAACAGACATGGAAGGCAAATGTGTAGATATGGCTATCAATTCTGATGCCGTCAAGAGGTATTATATATGATCTTTTTGCTCATTTTCAATTGTATCTTGTACTTGGCATGTTTGAAGTTGAAATGACGAAGGCATTTTATTCTACTACCCAAACACTTTCATCCTTCGCTACCCTTTTGAGCCTTATTTATTTTTATTTCATATCCCACTTTTGGAATCAGTAGCAGAAATAAGGAAAAAGAAAAAGAAGAAAAGAAAGAAAAGAAAAGAAAAAAGAAAAAAAAAGAAAAACAAAAAAGAAAAAAGAGAAAGAAAAAAGAGAAGTGGAAAGAAACAAACAAACAGGGAAAACGTTTGAACTGCGTTTGACTTGATTCCTTTAAAGGATACGTAGGCAGCCTTACGGTTCGGTCTCATTAAAATAAAAACTTAAAACTCCTCAGCCCCAAAGAAACTGGGTCAGAAATTTGGTTTTGAAAAGATCTGATTCCAAAAGTTGTAATTTTAACCCCTATTTCATCTTAAATTATTTTGAGCTTTCATGCCACCCTTTCTTTCTAACCTGGTCCAAAGCCTACGTTACGGTCCAAAGTAAAGCCCTTCTGATCTATCTTTGAGGATGCCGAGTCAAGCGGAACAGAGACATGATTTGCATCAAGGGCAACACTTCATCATTGGTGCGTGAGAGAAATTTTAAAATGAGAGAGTCTTATTGGTGAAAACCCTCACGGGCACCGTAAGGCGACAGTGAGATGAGAGAAAGTTAAAATGAGAGAGTCTTATTGGTGAAAACCCTCACGGGCACCATAAGGCGACGGTGAGTTGAAAGATAAACCAACAAGAGAAATGGGATCAGTGAAAGGTCGGTCCCCGAGGTATGCACTCATGCCATCGAAGCTGAATATGATTGGTTGGACGGATTAAGCTGATCAGTCCGAAATGCATGTCATGATCATTGGAGCTGGCCTTTTCTCTTAGATAAGTCTTTCTTCTCTAAATTTCCTTCACTTAATCATCTGTGTTCAAAATTTTCCTTTGTTCCCTTCTCTCCAAAATCATTAAATTTTGTTCTTTGAGTATGAGTTTCTTTCGAATTAGCCCATAACGAATAAGCAGGAAAGGATTTCAAAGCCTACTACCAACTTCTAAATTGCGCAAAGCGGAACTTGGCCTAGCATATCACAACAAACAGGATTTGGAATGATAATTGAAGTTTAGGAACTTTTGAGTTTTGGAAAATACAAGGATGCAGCCGCGTCCAGAATAAAAATGCAACGCAACAGGTAAGGATAAGAAATTCGGGTCATTCAGAGATTGTTTGATCCAGTCCCAATCAAAGGTCAAACAACTCTTTGTTCGTTCAAAGCAGCTGATCAGGATGAAGCATGGCAGTCAGCAGAAGCAGATCCCCAGCAGAGTTAAAACTTGAATTTACTCCCCAACAGAAGCAGACCCTCGGCGATGACGCCACAAACTAACCACCACTTTTTCAAACTAACAAGACTTTATTTGTCTAAAACAGGAGCATGAAATTTGTCAATCCACAAAGCCCTCTTGTGAAGAAGACATGGCTCGAGAGGCAAAAGTTTCTATTCAGAATTCCCCAAGCAGAGAGCATGGCTCAGGTAAATTCATTTTCGGCTTTTCAGGACCCTCCGGGATAATGGGAATTAGGTTTTAATTTTTCTAGGCGCCCTCCTTGATAATGGGAATTAATTTTTAAATTTTTTCAAGACCCTCCTGGATAATGAGAATTCGTTTTTAAGTTTTTCAGGACCCTCCTGGATAATGGGAATTAGTTTTTAAGTTTTTCAGGACCCTCCTGAATAATGAGAATTAGTTTTAAATTTCTCAGGACCCTCCTGGATAATGGGAATTAGTTTTAAGTTTTTCAGGACCCTCCTGGATAATTGAAATTAGTTTTTAAATTTCTCAGGACCCTCCTGGATAATGAGAATTAGTTTTTAAGTTTTTCAGGACCCTCCTGGATAATGGGAATTAGTTTTTAAATTTCTCAGGACCCTCCTGGATAATAGAATTAGTTTTTAAATTTCTCAGAACCCTCCTGGATAATGAGAATTAATTTTAAGTTTTTCAGGACCCTCCTGGAGAATGGGAATTAGTTTTGATTTTCTCAGGACCCTCCTGGATAATGGGAAATAGTTTTTAAATTTTTAGAAGTTTTTAGGTAACATAATTCGATTAATCCCCGCAGATATGCCCAGATTCTAAACTGGGGCAGAAAAGTTTCTTTTGTTTTGTTTGTTTATTGTAACGGCAGGCGCCCACCTGGATAATGAGGGAATACATTTCAAGTTTTAGCAATCAGGTGCCCACCTGGATAATGAGGGAATACATTTCAAGTTTTATGGATAATGAGGGAATACATTTCAAGTTTTAGCAATCAGGCGCCCACCTGGATAATGAGGGAATACATTTCAAGTTGTAGCAATCAGGCGGCCACCTGAATAACGAGGGAACACAGTCAAGTTTCGGAAATCAGGCACCCACCTGGAAAACGAGGGAATCCATTTTAGAGTCACTTCAAATGCAAAAGAAACATCAGGAGCCCGCCTGAAGAACAGGGTCCATCTTTCCCAATTCTTACTGAAGATCGACTAGGAATTCAAGGAAGATACAAGACAAAAAGCAAATAGGATCTTGTATTTTTCTTTTTCTTCTGATGTAATTTTTCCTTTATTTTTGATGTAATGGCAGGGACCGCGGACTGGAACCTCGACAGCACTCCACTCGACTCCCTACCTCGGCACTCCATTGTCCTTCTCACTTACGAACTACACGTGGCCTGATTCCTCTATAACCAAGGATATGTAGGCAGCTCAAATGCCAGGGCTCGATCAAAGCCTCTTTCCTTCAACGTCGGTTTTCCTAAGCAGAGGTCGGGTCAAAAACATGTCTTGTTGTTATTTGCCCGGAAACACTCCATGTTTCCTGTCAAAGAGGGGCAGCTGTAGACATGTGATTTTTGACCCACACGTTAAAGTCACCTCTAATAGTTATAGCACTTTTAGAATAATTATTGGAGCCTACTTTTGTGGGAATTCATCTTATTATTAATTTAATTCTATTTTAGGTACAAAATTGAAAATAGAAAATAAAATATATGTAGTCCCAAGCTCTTATATTTGATAACTTTCTTAATTAAATCAAAAAGACTTGCATTTTTGGGCATTTAAAACAGGTTTTTCAATTTTGTTCTTGGCCCAATTTTATGTTGGAGCCCATTCCAAATACAAATCCAAAATTCAGCAGCCCAATAGCCGAATCCCTTTCTCTATCTGCCGCGTAGAGTAACGAACTCTGACAGGATCTCTCTCTCACACACTTAATTACTAACAGAATTGGGGGAATCATCTAGAGGGTGAAATGGTTATTTTTTCTTGAAAAACAAGAATGAGAGGGGGGCTAGCAGGAGAAGGATAGGGGGAATATATACACAGCAATAGAAAGGAAAAAACAGAGAGTAATCAGAAAGAAAGACTTCAAGAAAGGTTCTTAGTTCGCTTTAGGTTAGTTTAGGACCCAGAAACAAACACCAAAAAGGGAGCTCGAATCCATTTTTGGCTCTCTTCTTCTTCAAAACTTCAAAAAAAAAAAAAAAAACCAGAAAACAGAGGAACTCACATTTCTCCTGTCTTCCAAAAAATCGATTTCGATCAAAGAGGTGCTGGAGTTTGATTTAGCTGCCGGTTCGAGTTACCATCGTGGTCCGCAGCTTTGTCGCTTGTATTGACTTTCAAACCAGCAAATATTTTCGTCCAGGTTCATTTCTCAATTCTTATTTATTTTGTAGGGATGATTTAAATACGACAAATCTGTGGATGCTTGTTTCCAATTTGTTAACTTCGTGAAATTGATTTGGCTCTAATTACACCTTAGTGAATAACGTAAAGTGCTTGATGTCTGATATAATCATTTAACAAAAGAAAAAAATCGAAACAAACGATCAAATTCTCTTCGTTGGGTGTTGAATCTGCGACCGCATAACTGATATGCGGTTCGCATTTTGGACCTAATTGTCAGAAGCGTAGGGTCAACCTGTGTTCAGTGTTAAATCTGCGACCACATAGTTGATATGCGGTCCGCATTTTTAACTTGATTGTCACAGTTATGAAATTAAAACATTGCTCAGGACTCTGCTCCAATTTGCAATCTCGGCGTGCGATTTGCGGTTCGCATACACGATCTGCGATCGCAGATGTGATCGCATTTCGACACTGGATACTGCCTAAGATCTTGTGCTGATATGCGACCCTTTAGGCGCAGAATGCGGTTCGCATGAGGGATATGCGATAGCATATCCCCATTTACAGAGATGTTCTGCTCTTTTCTTGTCTTCTATGGCCTTTTGAGACCGGGTTTGGTTAAATGCATGAAATAAAAGTTAAAAGAACATGGCCATGAACTGAATTTTCATTTTTCTTTAATTTAGATCTTATTTTTCTTATTTTATGACATTGTTCACTATTATTATGTTTAGGCCGATCACACTTGGGTAGGCAATACTAGGACGTTTTTGTTAATTTTTGAGGTGAGAGGTCGTTCCCTAATTGAATTTATCCGGAGAATACCCCGAAGGACTTATGTATTTGACATTCCGGGGAATGACCCGAGGTATTTTTATGTGAAGACTAAAGGTGAAACTTGTAGTGTTTTAAGTTTTAGTTTTTGTTTTCCTTTTATTAGGTGGGACCGACCTCAAACCTCTTGTGCGTTTGTTTTTCTTTGGTTTGTGTTTGTCTCAATTCGAATATTCTAAAAGCCAACTAAATCGAGTACGCAACCGTGATTTTTACGGGATTCAGGGAATGCCTAACACCTTCTCCCCGAATCAAATGAACCCCCTTACCCAAAGTTCTGGTATGAACTTGGCTTTGAGTCTAAGTTTTGAATTGGTGGCCTGACACACCAAGAACCAATTGTCAGGTGGCGACTCTAAACTTTTCTGATTAATCTTCTCTTTGTCACTTTCCAAATTGAAAAATCCTTTACGAGCTCTATTAAGCCTTTTATCAACCAAAAAGGGTTTAGTAAAGCTCGCCCGAAAAAAGGAGGAGTGACAGGTACCGTCTCGTACTCCCAAAAGTAAATATGCAATAGGGGCACAGCAGAAACCTCATGCAAACAACAATAACTGCACGGCAAAAACCTCATGACATAATAACACTCTGCACGGCAGAAACCTCGTGCCACAACCAAACAATCATCTCAACCAAAAATCACAAAAACAGTACATAACAATTGGAACAATGAAATTATAGCGAGGAATCCTACAATTAAAAAATGAATACGAAATCAAGAAAACAGGTAATTCAACTAAGCATGTTATACAAATTACAAGAGATAAAACACATAGACATGTGGCATTATGCTAAACATGATGACTACACGTGCTAGAGTAGCTTAATTAAGGGAATAAAAGGAACTATTTAGCAAAAATTTGATCTTTCAACATTTATTCCGAGTACGCACTCGTCACCTCGCGTACACGACCTTCACGTATTGCAAATTCCATAACAGTACCACATTTTAAGTGAATTTCTCCCACATAAGATTAGACAAGTCACTTATCTCAAATCTCACTCAATCAACCAATAAGAATGTCTTTCCCTCGATTTTCCAACTCCAATCGGCTTGGATCTTAGCTAAAACAATTATACACTATAAAAATAACTATAAGAAACTAATTTAGATAATGAAATTACGACTTTAGCAAAGAAATAAAAAATTACTTGAAAAAGTCGGCCCGGGCCCACGTCTCAAAATCGGATAAAAGTTACAAAATCCGAACACTCATTCAACCACGAGTCCACCTATATTAAAATTACTCAAATTCGATACCAAAATCTCAATCAAAACCCCAAAATTCGGTCTAAGAACTCAACTCCTTTTCCCCCCCAATTTCTCAACCCAAGTCCTTAATTTAATGAAGAAATTAATGATGGATTAGTGGAATATAATTAAAAATGTGTCAAGAATCCATACCTAAATGTTTCATCTAAAAATCCCTCAAATTCTCCCCAAAATCCAAACTCTCAAGGACCCAAAAATGAAAATGAGAGAAAACCCTTGATTTTGAACATTTAAGTTCTGGCCAGGTGTTTCTTCTTTGCGAACGCGGAAGCTTCCTTGCGTTTGCGAAGCACAAGATGCTACTGCCCAAATAACCTCAGGAAGAATGAGGTCCACCCGTCTGCCACTCTTCTTAGCAAACGCCCGAGCTCAATCCCGTACGCTAGGAGCATTCCTCACCTGCCTCCCAGAATCCCTTGGCGAACGCGGGACTCCTCTTGCGAACACACTGAAGGAAACCAGACATCAGAAGCATCAGTGGTTTCAGCAATTCACCAAGTCCGGAAATCCTTTGAACATGATCCGAATCACACCCAAGGCCCCCGCGACCTCAACCAAATATACTAATAAGTCTTAAAACACAATACGAACTTAGTTGAGCCTTTAAATAACATCACATAATGCTAAAACAATGGATCACACCCCGATTCAAACTTAATGAACTTTGAACTCCTAACTTTTACATCTGACGCCGAAACCTATCAAAATAAGTCCGAGTAACCTCAAAATTTGCACACAAATCACAATTGACATTACGGACCTACTCCAACTTCCAGAATCGGAATCCGACCCCGATATCAAAAAGTCCACTCCCGATCAAACATTCCAAAAATCATCCAACTTTCTAACTTTCGCCAAGTAACGTCTAAATGATCTACGGACCTCCAAATCAACATCCGAACACGCTCCTAAGATCAAAATCACCATACGGAGCTATTGGAAAAAAACTTCACTCCGGAGTCATTTTCAGAAAATTCAAACTACGGACAATTTCTACAACTTAAACTTCCATTTTAGAGACTATGTATCTCATTTCATTCCGAAACCAAAAATCAAACCTTTCGGCAAGTCACGTAACTACAAAATGAAACAAAGGAAGCAATAAATAGGGGTTCAGAGCTAATTCTCTCAAAACGACCGGCCGGGTCGTTACTTCAATCACTATATGACTTGGTTCCATCAATTTCAATTCCTACATAGTTTTTCCAATTCATTGACAAAATCAAGAATCCTCAAACAAACTTAACTGGTTCTGCGTTTGGAATTACACAGCAGGTCCAACTCTACTAGAAACATGTACGACAGTCATGCCATAATCATAATTATAGGATGCAAGAAATATTGGACCATCATAAGGGAAAAAGAGATGCATTCAGTAATGGATTGTGTTAGAACAGAAACAATAGCCTTCTTCTTTGAGTTTCCTCCTAGGCTGCCTAACATAAAGAAGGATAAAGGTAGGACATGATTTGAAATGTTTAATTAATACTCCTATGTGATTAGAGAACAATCTACTCAAGCTACATCAGAAAGAACCAAGTTCTCTATATATGAAATTTGTAAAGATTAATATCATTCTTTATGCTAAGTTAAATTTTTTTTCTCAAAACGAGTCCTGGTGATTACAATTAGAATTGCAAATGACTAAGTGATCTTTAGTAAGACCTGTTGCATTTGGTACCACTTTCTCTTTGCATATCAAAGATTTCATTTCTTATTGGTTAACTCATGAATATTTCTTTCCATGTGTTTAAATACCTACTGCACATTAAACAAAAAGGTTTCTATTAAAGCAGAGAATTACCGCTTTTTCTCAATCTCATGTTTCACTGTATTAGCAAGAGTTTTTTCTCCGTACTTGCGATATCCTGGGAAAAAAGGAGGCAAGTATAATTGGTAGTATAGATAATTCAAGAGCAATTATACACAAATATAGAAGTGGAACTACTAACCGGCACTAGCAGCTTATAAAAAGTAGTGAATGAATGATAATTGATAGTACAAATAAGCCTTTATGGTTGCATGACACAAAGATCTATTCTTGAAATCCCTGTAATATTGGAAAGAGTTTCTTCATTTGGTGTTTTGCTCACTTGTAATTACTATAGCACTTTGACCCCAAAAAAAAAATTACATTATTTCCTTAGTGCTAGCTTTATAATACAATTGCTTTTCTCTAAAAAAAGGATTTACTTTTTGAATCTCTGTTTGCTCTAAAATTCGAGCAACGATTAAATTTATTCGCGGCGTTAAAGATACGTGAAACAATTTAATACAATGAAAAAATACAATGGCAAATAACTGACTTAAGTAAATGAAAAATGATCAAACCGTAGGAGTTGAATAGATTGCCGGTAACGGGATGAAACACAATAAGAAGTAAACAATTTTGGTAAGAGATAGGAATAGTAATCAATATTTCAATCGTATATGTTGTGTGTTACAATGAAGATAAAATGCCCCTCTTATAGGTAAGGGAAGAGTCCTAAGCATGGTAAAAGCCTGATTACAAGATAAAAATCCCTCTAATTATGGGATGGAATATCCCTAAAATAATGGCCTAACGTTTATGACGGTTGAGGCCGTGACTCCCGCCGAGATATCAGGAATCCACGAGATATCCGGTTTTCCCATTGTATGGAACTGATCCTTTTGTCATGAGATGCACCTTCCCTGACCGGCGTCGATTACCTTATCTCGGTCGCCTCAGTTCCGAACCCAGTAGTGCCCGACTTCGGGCGTTCCTTTCTGAAACGCTGGTCCCGGTTTTGAAGTAGTTTGGTCTTGCATTGAGCATGAGCCCGACCCTCCTTGTGCGTTCGATTATACCCGACCCAATACAGATAGTCCCCTCATTTATTGGAGAGTAAGGACAAAAAATGATATGAATCGTCGTTCTTTGAGCCTTCGGTCAAATAATCAACACATTCTCTAAACGCGACACGAAGTTAAAAGCATCAAATCACTCAATCCTAGAAGACCTTTCATTGGTGCGTGACGGCAGCGCCGTGACGTACGTGACAGTCGACAAAGGAAATCATTACCTGTCTTGTCTGACTGCCAAACCCTGCAACTTCTGTGTATAGCATTTAATGTTCCCTTGCATCGTGCTCTGAACCGCCTCTTTTTGGGAAAGTATAAATACTTCCCTTCCCCTTTGTATTCCAATCTTTACGCTGCTTAACAACCTGCTTCCTATAGTTTTCTGTATTTTCTCATCACAAAATTTCTTTTGCTCCTTACACTTCTTTGCTTTTCCCTTCTGCTACTTCAATCACCATGGATAAAACTTCCAAATCCGTTCCTCAGGAACAACATTCTTCTCCTGCTCAACCCGTTGAGGAGTAGAGCCCGTTCACGCTGAAGAACCCTCTGTGGAGCCTCCTTTGAAGGCCTTTATACTAGTTGGGTGTTTCATAGGCTCCGTCTTCAAAGTCGAGAAGCCTTCTTCAGTGCCCGGCCGATGTGAGCCGGTCTCGATGTATATCAGCTCGATCACCCAAAGACATCTTGATAGGGTAAAGGCAGAGTGCGGATGGACCGACAAAGACGTGGTAGTCCCTTCCTCGAATGAATCTATTACCACTCATGTGGAAGGCTATCTGAGCGTCTATACTTACCCATTTACATTGGGACCCCTAGACCCTATAATCGTCGAATTTTGTAGAAGATATAACGTTACCCTGGGCCAGGTCCATCCTTCCGTGTGGCGTATAATATATCTCTTCCGCTTCTTCGTGAGTAAGGTCGAAGGGAGGCACCCTTTCACTATCGACCATTTACTCCGATTATACAGTCCTCGGATGTTCCGACGGGGACTGATAAAACTTGCTCGCCGGGCCAGCAAGGCTCCGTTCTCGAGCATCGACGAAGATAGGGACCGGGGCTGGATGAGCCGGTTTGTCCGAATAAGGACCTCCGATCTGATCCCTGCTGAAGACATACCGTTCCCCGAGAAGTGGAACTTGAAACGTAAGCGCCCCTTTACTTAAAATCACTTATTGATTTTCTTCTTTGCTTAACCGGTATGCCGTGTGAGGTGCGGCCGTTTCCCAATCGCCGGCCGCGATTCAATACTTAGAGGAGTGGGTCCGGAGAGTTGTGGCTCAAAGGTCCTACTAGGAACGGGCCTGGCGGGAGATATCGAAAGGCCTTTGGGAGGCCAAGAATCATGGTGAGCTTCAATAATGTTTGTTTATATTATTTGGGGTAACCGGTGGCATTACTTGACCTTCTAAAACTCGTTTTGCAGGTCTCTCGAAAGATGCCGAGTTGAGATCGACCCCCACCGGTGGGGAAGTTCCTCGTCCCCTCCCCGTATCGGGGAAAGAGGGGGGAAAGAAGAGAAAAGAGGCTCCCGATCTTGCTGAGCCCGAAAAGAAGAAAGGCAGGAAAAGGATGAGGGCTCGTAAGGTCACAGTCACCGACCCGACCATTCAAGTGAGCGACGATTCCGAGGGGGAAAAGAGCCCCGAAACTTTAAACAATGAACCTTCTCAGGATGTCCCCGAGTCGAGGGTGGATGAGGCTTGCATCCCCCGAGAAGAGGATCCCGAATCGGAAGCGAGGACCGGGAGTCGGGCCGACACAGGAGCAACAACACAAGGGGTCTCGGATATCCCGGAGATGGTGCATTCGCCTTCTTTTTCAGAGGCAACTCTGAATGATGTCCAAGCTGCAAGAATGCACACACCAAATAAAGGGCCGGTTGCAGCTGGGGCCTTTGATGAATTCTTCGATGGGGACGGCTGATACCTTCGGGCTTGAAGTACCCAGAAGGAGTCCCCCGGCCGAGACGAGCGAGTGCCTGTCGGCACCAAATTGACCGACAAATTTCCTGCTCCGAGCTCGAACCCCGATCGGAAGAGAGTGATAACATTCGCCGTTCCCGAGGATGCCCGAGTATTAGGTGCGCCGGTAAGTGTGGCAAGCTATCTCCACTGCTTGGTGATCGATGAGGACCAGGCCGCGATGAATGCAGTGGACTGGGCATGCTTGTTCAATGAAGCCCAGCAGGCATCGAACAAGGTATGCTTCTTTACTCGGTTTTTCTTATGCCCAATATCTTAACTCTAAGTTTGTACTAACTATTTTAACTTACATACCTTACAGTCTTCGGTGCTTCACCATGAAGCGTTCCTTCGAATCAAAGAAGGAATGACATAAGAACGGGCTCAACGTCAGCGGCTCGAAAGCGAGATGTCGAGCCTCCGAGCTGAGCTAGATTTCTTAAGGAGGGAGCACAGCAAAGAGGCCGACCAGCTGGGGCAAATGATCAATCGGTTAGACCGGCTCCGATTTGAACTGCATGAAGCTAAGGCTGAAGCAAGCGGTTGGAAAGCCACGGTCGAGACTCTGACTTCGGAGAAAGAGGCTCTCCAAACTCACTTAGAAGAACAGGCCTCGGAGGCGCGGGAGAGGATCGGAGTTTTGGTCAAAAACAACGAATCTCAGCAGGACCAAGTTGAGTCGCTTACCCAGGATCGGGTGGTTCTGGTCAACCGGCTGCAAGAAGTGAAGTCGGAGATTGCTACTACCAAGGCCAATGCTGAAGACTTGATAGCTCAATATAGAGCTGATGCCGAGGTCGCCCAGGAGCAATTGAAGATGCTGGTCGAATATACTAAATTCCAGACTCGCCTCTCCGTTTTTGAGGAGCTCCAAGCCCGGGGTTTCGATCGATCCTCCGAAACTGCTGAAGCAACGAGGATCGAAGCCGAAATGAGGAAGCAAGATTTCCCTGAAGAGGATGAAGATGGCTCGGACTGATGTTATTTTGATGCCGTTTTAATGTCGTTTTGATATTTTGTAGCCCGAATATGTATAAGAATTCCATCATCATATATATATATATAAACACCTTTTATTCTATCTTGGCTTTGTTCCGCGTTTTCCATGTTTCATCATTTCCTGCCTTAGCTAGGATCGACTGACTAGAATCCGTTCTTTGAGATAACCTCGACCAGTCGTTAAACTGAATTGGTTAACATTCATTCGGCCTTAGCCCTATCGCAAATTTGGAACAGGTTAAATGAGCTTTGCCCACTCCCCCTTGACCATTAAGCTATGCTTTTTGGTCCATGAATGAATCGGGACCATGCCTTAGTAAAATTTGGATCCCTTTCAATTTAATTCGGCCTTGGCCTTAATTAGGAGAATTGAGGTCTCGCTTTGGCAGACTTCGATCTCCTCTGAATCTTAGTTTAATTTGGCCTTAGCTTTTCATAAATTTGGGTTGCCTGAATCGGTCTCACTTTCCTTTTAAGTTTTATTAGCTCAACATGGCCTTGGCCTATTTAATTGATTTCGGGGTATGCCTTTTTAGGTCCTATTCCCCTTCGAATCTGATATGCATATTTCGACGACGTCAATTATTGATAATGCGAAGATAACCGGAGCAGCCCTTAGGCATAGAAACACAATGTTGGTGTCAAAAAACTTTGTTAATATTAATATGCTTGTACATCTTTGCTTGACCGGGGGTGGG
>MCJB01050039.1:65092-75229 GCA_002018475.1 Nicotiana obtusifolia
GGGGTGGGGGGGGGGGGGAGATTGATCTATTTGGGCACGGATCGACTGACCGTTTGACCCTTACATTGGTTCCTAGCGATCTTCATATAGTCCCCTTGGAATCGAGGCAAGCAAATGAAACCATCTTTAAGGTTGAGCACCAAATTATTGAACTCCGATGACTGATCTATGTTAGCACGACATATAGTTGCCTCATTAAAAACCTTACCGTAAAACCCAATTTGGGACAAAACCGGTCGAAGGAAAAAAGAGTACAACGCGCGCTTTCAGTCCTAATGCCTCATGCTTACTTGTTTGATATCGATCCATCCTGCATGCGTCAGTACCAATAACGAAATGAAAAGGAAAAAAGACGAAGTAAATTACCTTAACAATAGTACCGCTTCAAGTGACTCACATTCCAATTATTTGGTAGCTGCTTGCCATCCATTGTCCCGAGCTTGTAAGATCCTTTTCCGGTGACCTTTAATACAGTATAGGGGCCTTCCCAGTTCGGTCCCAATTTTCCTTCGTTGGGGTTTCGGGCATTGGGCGTGACTCTTCTAAGTACCAAGTCCCCAGCGCTAAAGTATCGGAGACGAGTTCTCCGATTGTAGTACCTCTCAATTTTTGTTTCTGAGCTGCCAATTGGACTAGAGCGGCTTCCCTTTTTTCATCTAAGAGTTCCAGACTAATATTCATAGCCTCTCGGTTGGACTCTTCGGTTGCGTGTCGAAACCTGATGCTTGGTTCGCCCACCTCGACCAGTATTAATGCTTCGGTGCCATAAACTAAGGAAAAAGGGGTGGCCCCGGTACTGGTTTTCTCGGTCGTTCGGTACGCCCATAAGACTTCGGGCAGCATTTCCCTCCATTTTCCTTTAGCATCGGCCAGCCTTTTGTTCAAGTTTTGGATTATGGTTTTGTTGGTCGACTCTGCTTGACCGTTGCCACTGGGGTGATATGGAGTCAACAATATTCTCTTGATCTTGTTATCTTCGAAGAACTTGGTTATTTTACTTCCAACGAACTGTTTGCCATTATCGCACACGATTTCTGAGGGCATCCCGAACCGGCAAATTATATGGTCCCATATGAAGTCAATCACCTCTTTTTCCCTGATCTTCTCGTAAGCCTGTGCTTCCACCCACTTAGAAAAATAGTCAGTCATAAGAAGAATAAATTGAGCTTTACCTGGTGCTCGAGGTAGGGGACCGACAATGTCCATCCCCCATTTCATAAATGGCCATGGTGATATGACCGAATGCAGGGCTTCTGCGGGCTGGTGGATCATTGGTGCATGTCTTTGGCATCCACTGCATTTGCGTACGAACTCCTTTGCATCTTTCTCCATGTTGTTCCAGTAATAGCCGGCCCGAATTATTTTTCGTACTAACGAATCGGAACCGGAATGGTTGCCACAAGCTCCCTCGTGTATTTCTTTTAGGATGTACTCGGTGTCTCCAGGCCCAAGGCATATGGCGAGAGGGCCATCGAATGTCCTCCTGTACAATGTCCCATCATCGGCCAAACAAAATCGGGCCGCCTTTGCGCGCAACGCTCTCGATTCTTTAGGATCGGATGGTAATTTACCCGAGCTAAGGTACTCCACGTACTTATTTCTCCTATCCCAGGTCAAGCTTGTTGAGTTGACCTCGGCATGACCTTCTTCCACCACCGACCTTAACAACTGCACGACTTTTTCAGAGTCGATTTCTTCGTCTTCGACCGACGAGCCTAAGTTGGCGAGGGCATCAGCTTCGCTGTTTTGTTCCCGTGGTATGTGCTGTAGGGTCCATTCCTTAAACTTGTGGAATGTAACCCGAAGTTTATCAACATACCTTTGCATACGCCCTTCCCTGACTTCGAACGTTCTATTTACTTGGTTGACAACAAGGAGGGAATCGCACATGGCCTCGATTACTTCCGCTCCCAGGCTTTTGGCCAATTCTAGACCTGCAATCATAGCCTCATACTCGGCCTCATTGTTAGTCAGTTTTATAGTTTTAATAGACTGTCTAATCGTATTCCCGGTCGGGGGTTTAAGCACGATACCTAACCCCGACCTTTTGAATTTGAGGCACCGTCTGTGAACAAAGTCCAAACTCCCGAAGGAGTCCCCGATTTAATCATGAGTTCTTTCTCGACTTCGGGGACGAGCGACGGTGTAAAATCGGTGACAATATCGGCCAGTACCTGAGACTTTATCGAGGTTCGAGGTCGATACTCGATATCATACCCACTAATTTCGATGGCCCATTTGGCCAATCGACTCGACAACTCAGGTTGCTGCATAATATTTCTAAGTGGGTAAGTTGTCACCATGCATATGGGGTGACATGAAAGTACGGTTTCAATTTTCTAGAGGCACTCAACAAGGCGAGAGCTAGTTTTTCTAAGTGTGGGTACCTAGTTTCGGCTTCTCCTAATGTTCTATTGACGTAGTAAATGGGAAATTGCGTACCTTGTTCTTCTCGGACCAAAACCCCGCTTATTGCTATCTCCGATACGACGAGGTAAAGGTATAACTGCTCGCCTGCTTTCGGTGTATGTAGTAAAGGAGGACTAGAAAGATACCTTTTCAGTTCCTCCAATGCATGCTGGCATTCCGGCCCCCACGTGAATTCGTTCTTCTTCTTTAGCAAATTGAAGAACTGATGACTCCTGTCCGATGATCTTGATATGAACCGGCCCAATGCTGCTATCCGGCCAGTCAATTTCTGCACGGCCTTGACGCTGTAGATGACCGTTATGTCCTCGATGGCCTTAATTTTATCGGGGTTGATTTCTATTCCCCGATTTGAAACAATAAAGCCGAGGAATTTCTCTGAGCCTACACCGAATGCGCATTTCTCCGGATTCAACTTCATGTTGTATTTCTTTAGAACGTCAAACGTTTCCTGCAAATGACGTAAATGGTGCTCTGCTCGCAGGGACTTAACCAACATGTCATCGATATAAACTTCCATTGTTTTACCTAGTTGTTTTTCGAACATTTTATTTACTAGGCGTTGGTATGTCACCCCTGCATTTTTAAGCCTGAATGGCATCACATTATAGCAATAGGTGCCATACTTGGTGATGAAGGATGTTTTTTCTTGGTCATCCTTATCCATTTGTATCTGGTTATACCCAGAGTAGGCGTCGAGAAAACTAAGAGTCTCGTGGCCGGCGGTCGCATCGATCATGCGATCGATGTTGGGCAAAGGGAAAGAGTCGTAGGGGCATGCTTTATTTAGGTCTTTATAGTCTATACACATCCTAAGTTTGTTCCCCTTTTTAGGGACGACAACTACGTTAGCTAACCATTCTGGGTACTTAACCTTCCGAATGGACCCTATATTTAAGAGTTTATTTACCTCGTCTTTGATGAAGGCCTGTTTAGTTTTGGACCGAGGTCTCCTCTTTTGTTTGATCGGCCGAAACTTCGGATCGATGCTCAGCTTGTGCGTTGCTATTTCCGGCGGTATGCCTGTCATGTCTAAATGGGACCAAGCAAAGGAATTCTCATTAGCTGAAAGGAAAGTAATTAGTTTGGCCCTGAGCTCGGAGTTTAAGCCCGAGCCCAGGTATACCTTTTGATCGGGTGCTGCTACAGATTGAGATTTGTTCGAGCTCTTCAATTGTTGATTTGGTTGCGCGGACTCATCTGGAACAATAAATGATCGGGGCATCCCGTAACTATCGGCGTCGAGCTGATCCTGTTCACCCCCATTTGTTGAAGGTGGCCTCTCTGATTGCTATTTGTCCTTATGGGGAGGAACGGTAGGTTTTGACGCTGCTTCTTCCACTGCGAACATTTCCCTTGCAGCATGTTGTTCTCCATATACGGTAATGACCCCCTCAGCCGATGGAAACTTCAGCATTTGGTGTAATGTTGAAGGTCCGACTTTGATGTCATGTATCCAAGGCCTTCCGAGCAAGGCGTTATATCTCATATCGCCTTCAATCACGCAAAATTTTGTCGCCTTGATAGTTCCCGCGATATTCACCATTAGTGTTATTTCACCCTTGGTTGTTTCCGAAGCCATGTTAAAGCCGTTAAGGACCCGGACCTCGGAGATAATCTGGCTTGATAGCCCCAATTGTTCAATAATCCAAGATCGAACTATGTTGGCCGAGCTCCAGGGATCGATAAGTATACGTTTCACTCGGGTGTTGTGTACTAGTATTGATATCACCAATGCATCATTATGAGGTTGTGTAAGCCCTTCGATATCCCTGTCGCTGAAACACAAAGTCCCTTCTGCTGCGTAGTCACGAGTACATTTTTCTCGAGTAATAGATATTTTGGTGCGTTTCAACACCGGTACCTGGGGAGCATCCGCTCCCCCGTTTACCATGTTAATTGTGTGCTGCGGCTCTTCTTGACTTGCTGGTCTGTTTCTACTTTCATAGTGCTCTTTGGCTTGATCGCTTAAGAACTCCGGAAGGTGCCCGTTTTCGAGCAAATGAGCCACTTCCTCTCTCAGCTGCCGACAATCTTCCGTTCTATGTCCATGCATGCCATGATATTTACATATGAGGTTAGGATCTCTCTTGGCAGGGTCCGTTTGCAACGGCCTTGGCCATTTGGTGTCTCTAATGCGACCGATGGCTGATACAAGAGTCGCCGAATCGACATTAAAATTGTACTCGGACAATCGAGGTGCTTCTCGATGGTTATCGGTTCTTTCAAAGTTATTTTTCGGCAATGGCCTTCGGTTCCTCTGGATGGAATCGTTCCTGCTTTCCTGTCTCGGGGATTTGTGTCCCCTCGGGATGACTTTTCGATCTCCTAGGTATGGCCGGTGCCTATCCCGGTTCAACTTCGATTATCGATAGTTATCCCTTAGAGGTCGGTCATAAATTCTAACAGGATAAGAGGAGCCCGAGGGGACTCCGATCTGATCGTCTTCTACCCTGATCTTCGATTGGTACCGGTTGTGAATGTCTGCCCAAGTGACAGCCGGGTATTCAATCAAACTCTGTTTGAGTTGTTGAGATGTCGTTGAACTTCGGGCATTGAGCCCTTGAGTGAAGGCTTGTACGGCCCAATCATCGGTGACCGGTGGCAGATCCAATCCTCTCCAACTGAAAGCGCGATACGAACTCTCTTAACATTTCATTGTCCCGTTGTCTGACTCTGAACAAATCTGATTTCCTTGTCTCGACCTTGATAGCGCCCGCATGGGCTTTGACGAAGGTATCGGTGAGCATGGCAAATGAATCGATGGAATTCGGTGGTAAGTTATGATACCACGTCATCGCTCCCTTGGACAGTGTTTCTCCGAATTTCTTTAGAAGGACGGACTCGATTTCGTCGTCTTTGAGATCGTTCCCTTTTATAGCGCAAGTGTACGCCGTCACATGCTCATTTGGATCCGAAGTCCCGTTGTATTTGGGGATTTCCAGCATGCGGAACTTTTTTGGAATCGGCTTTGGAGCAGCGATGGATAGGAAAGGTTTTTGTACGAACTTTTTTGAGTCCAAACCTTTCAGCACTGGGGGTGCCCCCGGAATCTGGTCTACCCTTGAATTGTACGTCTCCACCTTCTTATCGTTGGCCTCGATCCTTTTTTCTCCCGTCTCAACCCGTTTAGTCAGCTCCTCGAGCATTTCATGATTCCGGAGTTTACTCTAGAACCGCTTTCATCCGGTTGTGCTGCGATTGGCTCATTTTGTGGAGCTATCCCTCGAGAAGAAATGGCTTCGACTCTGTCTGGTATTTGACCAAGACTTTGCAATTGAGCTATGGCCGCTTGCTGGGCTTGCAGCATGTCAAATATCACTTTGAGGCTAATTTCGTCTCCTCCATTACGTTGAGTTTCTGAATGGTGTTCCCCTCGATCGCTGTTCGATGGGTCAGAGGTATGATCGGCGTTGACTGCCACCTGAGAGTTGGCGTCAATCGGGACCTCATTTTCGCCTTGGTGGTTAAGCTCGTTGCTGATGGGAAGTGAGTGCGACATGATTATGTTGCAATCTGAAAAACAGAAAGTTCTGCAAAGAGCAGGTGTAAAATAGTGTGTGGCAGAGAATTTGTATCAAACGATTCATTATTATCCTTAGCCCCACGGTGGGCGCCAAATGACTCCTGTCCTATGATCTCGATATGAACCGGCCCGATGCTGCTATCCGGCCAGTCAATTTCTGCACGGCCTTGACGCTGTCGATGACCGTTATGTCCTCGATGGCCTTAATTTTATCGGGGTTGATTTCTATTCCCCGATTTGAAACCATAAAGCCGAGGAACTTCCCTGAGCCTACACCGAATGCGCATTTCTCCGGATTCAACTTCATGTTGTATTCCTTCAGAACGTCAAACGTTTCCTGCAAATGACTTAAATGGTCCTCTGCTCGCAGGGACTTAACCAACATGTCATCGATATAAACTTCCATTGTTTCACCTAGCTGTTTTTCGAATATTTTATTTACTAGGCGTTGGTATGTCACCCCTGCATTTTAAAGCCCGAATGGCATCACATTATAGCAATAGGTGCCATACTTGGTGATGAAGGATGTTTTTTCTTGGTCATCCTTATCCATTTGTATCTGGTTATACCCAGAGTAGGCGTCGAGAAAACTAAGAGTCTCGTGGCCGGCGGTCGCATCGATCATGCGATCGATGTTGGGCAAAGGGAAAGAGTCCTTGGGGCATGCTTTATTTAGGTCTTTATAGTCTATACACATCCTAAGTTCGTTCTCCTTTTTAGGGACGGCAACTACGTTAGCTAACCATTCTGGGTACTTAACCTCCCGAATGGACCCTATATTTAAGAGTTTATTTACCTCGTCTTTTATGAAGGCCTGTTTACTTTCGGACTGAGGTCTCCTCTTTTGTTTGATCGGCCGGAACTTCGGATCGACGCTCAGCTTGTGTGTTGCTATTTCCAGCGGTATGCCTGTCATGTCTAAATGGGACCAAGCAAAGGAATTCTCATTAGCTGAAAGGAAAGTAATTAGTTTGGCCCTGAGCTCGGAGTTTAAGCCCAAGCCCAGGTATACCTTTCGATCGGGTGCGTCGCTGCGGATTGAGATTTGTTCGAGCTCTTCAATTGTTGATTTGGTTGCGTCGGACTCATCCGGAACAATAAATGATCGGGGTATCCCGTAACTATCGGCGTCGAGCTGATCCTGTTCACCCCCATTTGTTGAAGGTGGCCTCTCTGATTGCTATTTGGCCTTCTGGGGAGGAACGGTAGGTTTTGACGCCGCTTCTTCCACTGCGAACATTTCCCTTGTAGCATGTTGTTCTCCATATACGGTAACGACCCCCTCAGTCGATGGAAACTTCAGCATTTAGTGTAATGTTGAAGGTACGGATTTGTTGTCGTGTATCCAAGGCCTTCCGAGCAAGGCGTTATATCTCATATCGCCTTCAATCACGCAAAATTTTGTCGCCTTGATAGTTCCCGCGATATTCACCATTAGTGTTATTTCACCCTTGGTTGTTTCCAAAGCCATGTTAAAGCCGTTAAGGACCCGGACCTCGGAGATAATCTGGCTTGACAGCCCCAATTGTTCAATAATCCAAGATCGAACTATGTTGGCCGAGCTCCCGGGATCGATAAGTATACGTTTGCCCCACGGTGGGCGCCAAACTGTTTGCTCTAAAATTCGAGCAACAATTGAATTTATTCGCGGCGTTAAAGATACGTGAAACAATTTAATACAATGAAAAAATACAATGGCAAATGACTGACTTAAGTAAATGAAAAATGATCAAACCGTTGGAGTTGAATAGATTGCCGGTAACGGGATGAAACACAATAAGAAGTAAACAATTTTGGTAAGAGATAGGAATAGTAATCAATATTTCAATCGTATATGTTGTGTGTTACAATGAAGATAAAATGCCCCTCTTATAGGTAAGGGAAGAGTCCTAAGTATGGTAAAAGCCTGATTACAAGATAAAAATCCCTCTAATTATGGGATGGAATATCCCTAAAATAATGGCCTAACGTTTATGACGGTTGAGGCCGTGACTCCCGCCGAGATATCAGGAACCCACGAGATATCCGATTTTCCCATTGCATAGAACTGATCCTTTTGTCATGAGATGCACCTTCCTTGACCGGCGTCGATTGCCTTATCTCGGTCGCCTCAGTTCCGAACCCAGTAGTGCCCGACTTTGGGCGTTCCTTTCTGAAACGCTGGTCCCGATTTTGAAGTAGTTCGGTCTTGCATTGAGCATGAGCCCGACCTTCCTTGTGCGTTCGATTATACCCGACCCAATACAATCTCAAAATTATTTTGTGCAAGACAGTAAGATTAAACAATATACTACGGAACAGAAAGGTCACTATAGTTTTAATTTTAACTAGGCTAATCCTCTTAAGGTCCTAGTTGAAATCACAGTTATTATTAGACTTCAGCGATTCTCAAAGAACAGATAACACCTAATCTCACAATACATTCAATCCCTTGGAACCCGAAATGTCCATTGAAACCAGAGATACGGATACACCATCTTCCTCAAAATTCACGATAGTAATACTCACATCACAAAGTGTAACTATTTCCACTCTGAGTTTCCTTCACTAATGAGGATAAAATCAGTATAATTGAAATGCATTAAGCCAATTTTCAAACAGATGCTAAGGAAACGAATATAGACAAAACAGAAACTAACTTACAGTGAGATCTGGGAATCAAAGTAACACAGCCAAAGAGAGACTTGCATCCGCAATGTCAGAAACAGCCTATTCTTTAGGAGCATTACAACGCAAAAAATATAGCCAAAGCAGATGCCAAAATCTACATCTATCCTAATTCCAAAAGGCACAAATATAGCACAAAAAATATTATAGTCACGATCTGCTTGTGAATCTACAATCAATAGAAAGGAATGTAATATTTAAAAAAAAAAGGTAAAATAGAAATACCAACAGAATAAGACATGAGAGCATTGATTAGAACTGAAATGGAGCTATAAATACTGATGTGGATGAACCACACTATCTTTATTTAGAACCTGCAAGAAAATAATTTGTTTCATGCCCTAGATTTTGCTTTGAGAAAGCGTCGAACCTGGCTAGGACCTCCTAACTAAAAACTTAAATCGTGCATTCAGGGAATTGAAACCCTAAAGTAGAAACAACTAAAACTAGAGATGATGGAGCTTACAATTTCAAGTCATAAATTGAGAAAGAACTAAATATTCTTTAGGCCACAAGTCAAACAAATTGTTGAGAAAAATAACTATTTTACCGACAAGAAAATACATTTGTTTACCCTTAGAATTGGATAACAATTAAATTTGTTCGTAGTACTAAGGATCCGTAAACCAAATTGATACTGAATAATAATGCGATGAAAGTAACTGTAATGTAAGAAAAAGGTGATGAAACCGTAGATTATGATGGGCAGTATGGGAGAATATAAATCCTTTGTAGCAGTGACAATAATTGTATTAAGTAGCTGAATAGGAAGAGTTTTCCTTGATCAAAATCCGATCCTCACAAGTATGAACGAAATATGCTTCTTATAGGCTAAAATCATAATCCTAAACAAGGTAAATAACTGATTACAAGGTAAATCCCCTAAAATCCGGGGTAGGATCTCCCCAAATCGCGCTGTAACGGCTATGACGGTTGAGATAATTACTCCTGGCGAAATATCCGGTAACTGACGAGATATGCGGTTCAAAGCCGGTCTTCGATCCTTTGGTATCAGTCGGTCACGTCGATTCTTACCGCCCCGGTCGCTCCGGCTATCGAGCTCGACCTCTTGTTTTAAGATCGATTTAACTCGGCCTTGTACTGCCTCCGTTACGACTTCCTTTAGTTGGGTCTGGCCAGTTTGCACTCGATTATACCCGACCCGAATTCATGTAAAAGCATTTTACCCAATACAGATAGTCCCCTCGTTTATTAGAGAGTAAGGATAATAAACGATATGAATCCATGTTCTCAGATTCCTCGAAGCCTGCGACCGATATAGTCATTGGTTAAGGCATGTGGACAACACCATATTGCAACTTGTTTTTGAAGTCAACTAGGGCGTGACGATACCCTTATGACGTCCGCATAATGCCAAAATAAGCAATCATCACAAGTCCCATCCTAGGTTATTGTGCACGCTGCAGGCAATTAATGCGTGCATTTAATGTTTTGTCGCCTCGTGCTTGGTGCCACCGTCTTTGGTGGAGTATAAATAACCTTTTTACCTGCGGATT
>MCJB01050040.1:0-34915 GCA_002018475.1 Nicotiana obtusifolia
AATTTGCGATAGGGCTAAGGCCGAATGAATGTTAACCAATTCAGTTTAACGACTGGTCGAGGTTATCTCAAGGAACGGATTCTAGTCAGTTGATCCTAGCTAAGGCAGGAAATGATGAAACATGGAAAACGCGGAACAAAGCCAAGATAGAACAAAAGATGTTTATATATATGATGATGGAATTATTATACATATTCGGGCTACAAAATATCAAAAAGACATCATAACGACATCAAAATAACATCAGTCCGAGCCATCTTCATCCTCTTCAGGGAAATCTTGCTTCCTCATTTCGGCTTCGATCCTTGTTGCTTCAGCAATTTCGGAGGATAGATCGAAACCCCGGGCTTGGAGCTCCTCAAAAACGGAGAGGCGAGTCTGGCATTTAGTATATTCGACCAGCATCTTCGATTGCTCCTGGGCGACCTCGGCATCAGCTCTATATTGAGCTATCAAGTCTTCAGCATCGGCCTTGGTAGTAGCAATCTCTGACTTCGCTTCTTGCAGCTGGTTGACCAGAACCACCCGATCTTGGGTAAGCGACTCAATTTGGTGCTGCTAAGATTCGTTGTTTTTGACCAAAACTCCGATCCTCTCCCGCGCCTCCGAGGCATGTCCTTGTAAGCGAGTTTGGAGAGCCTCTTTCTCCGAAGTCAGAGTCTCGACCATGGCTTTCCACCCGCTTGCTTCAGCCTTAGCTTCATGCAGTTCAATCGGAGCCGGTCTAACCGATCGATCATTTGCCCCAGCTGGTCGTCCTCTTTGCTGTGCTCCCTCCTTAAGAAATCTAGCTCATCTCGGAGGCTCGACATCTCGCTTTCGAGCCGCTGACGTTGAGCCCGTTCTTGTGTCATTCCTTCTTTGATTCGAAGGAACGCTTCATGGTGAAGCACCGAAGACTGTAAGGTATGTAAGTTAAAACAGTCAGTGCAAACTTAGAGTTAAGATATTGGGCATAAGAAAAAACGAGTAAGGAAGTATACCCTGTTCGATGCCTGCTGAGCTTCATTGAACAAGCATGCCCAGTCCACTGCATTCACCGCGGCCTGGTCCTCATCGGTCACCAAGAAGTGGAGATAGCTTTCAACGCCTACCGGCGCACCCAATACTCGGGCATCCTCGGGGACGGCGAATGTTATCACTCTCTTCCGATCAGGGTTCGAGCTCGGAGAAGGAAATTTTTCGGTCAATTTGGTGCCGACAGGCACCCCGCTCGTCTCGGCCGGGGGACTCCTTCTGGGCACTTCAAGCCCGAAGGTATCAGCCGACAGCACCCCATCAAAGAATTCATCAAAGGCCCCAGCTACAATCGGCCCTTTATTTGGTGTGCGCATTCTTGCAGCTTGGGCGTCATTCAGAGTTGCCTCTGAAAAAGAAGGCGAATGCACCATCTCCGGGATATCCGAGACCCCTTGTGTTGTTGCTCCTGTGTCGGCCCGACTCCCGGTCCTCGCTTCCGATTCGGGATCCTCTTCTCGGGGGATGCAAGCCTCATCCACCCTCGACTCGGGGACTGCCTGAGGGGGTTCGTTGTTTTAAAGTTTCGGGGCTCTTTTTCCCCTCGGAATCGTCGCTCACTTGAATGGTCGGGTCGGTGACTGTGACCTTGCGAGCCCTCATCTTTTTCCTGCCTTTCTTCTTTTCGGGCTCAGCAAGACCGGGAGCCTCTTTTCTCTTCTTTCCCCCCTCTTTCCCCGATACGGGGAGGGGGCGAAGAACTTCCCCACCGGTGGGGGTCGATCTCAACTCGGCATCTTTCGAGAGACCTGCAAAACGAGTTTTCAAAGGTCAAGTAATGGCACCGGTTACCCCAAATAATATAAACAAACATTATTAAAGCTCACCATGATTCTTGGCCTCCCAAAGGCCTTTCGATATCTCCCGCCAGGCCCGTTCCGAGTAGGACCTTTGAGCCACAACTCTCCGGACCCACTCCTCTAAGTGTTGAATCGCGGATGGCGACTGGGAAACGGCTGCACCTCACAAGACATACCGGTTAAGCATTAGAAGGAAATCAATAAGTGATTTTAAGTAAAGGGGTGTTTACGTTTCAAGTTTCACTTCTCGAGGAACGGCATGTCTTCAGTGGGGATCAGATCGGAGGTCCTTATTCGGACAAACAGGCTCATCCAGCCCCGGTCCCTATCTTCGTCGATGCTCGAGAACGGAGCCTTGCTAGCCCGACGAGCAAGTTTTATCAATCCCCCTCGGAACATCCGGGGACTGTATAATCGGAGTAAATGGTCGATAGTGAAAGGGTGCCCCCCTTCGACCTTACTCACGAAGAAGCGGAAGAGATAGATTATACGCCACACGGAAGGATGGACCTGGCCCAGGGTAACGTTATATCTTCTACAAAATTCGACGATTATAGGGTCCAGGTGTCCCAATGTAAATGGGTAAGTATAGACGCTCAGATAGCCCTCCACATGAGTGGTAATAGATTCATTCGAGGAAGGGACTACCACGTCTTTGTCGGTCCATCTGCACTCTGCCTTTACCCTATCAAGATGTCTTTGGTTGATCGAGCTGATATACATCGAGGTCGGCTCACATCGACCGGGCACTGAAGAAGGCTTCTCGACTTTGAAGTCGGAGCCTATGAAACACCCAATTGGTATAAAGGCCTTCAAAGGAGGCTCCGCAGAGGGTTCTTCAGCGTGAACGGGCTCTACCTCCTCAACGGGTTGAGCAGGTGAATAATGTAATTTCTGAGGAACGGATTTGGAAGTTTTAGCCATGGTGATTGAAGTAGCAGAAGTGAAAAGCAAAGAAGTGTAAGGAGCAAAAGAAATTTTGTGATGAGAAAATACAGAAAACTATAGGAAGCAGGTTGTTAAGCAGCGTAAAGATTGGAATACAAAGGGGAAGGGAAGTATTTATACTTTCCCAAAAAGCGGCGGTTCAGAGCACGATGCAAGGGAGCATTAAATGCTATACACAGAAGTTGCAGGGTTTGGCAGTCAGACAAGACAGGCAATGATTTCCTTTGTCGACCGTCACGTACGTCACGGCGCTACCGTCACGCACCAACGAAAGGTCTTCTACGATTGAGTGATTTGATGCTTTTAACTTCGTGTCGCGTTTAGAGAATGTGTTGATTATTTGACCGAAGGCTCAAAGAACGACGATTCATATTGTTTTTTGTCCTTACTCTCCAATAAACGAGGGAACTATCTGTATTGGGTCGGAGCGCACAAGGAAGGTCGGGCTCATGCTCAATGCAAGGTCGAACTACTTCAAAATCGGGACCAGCGTTTCAGGAAGGAACGCCAGAAGTCGGGCACTACTGGGTTCGGAACTGAGGTGACCGAGATAAGGCAATCGACGCCGGTCAAGGAAGGTGCATCTCATGACAAAAGGATCAGTTTCGTATAATGGGAAAACCGGATATCTCGTGGGTTCCTGATATCTCGGCGGGAGTCACGGCCTCAACCGTCATAAACGTTAGGTCATTATTTTAGGGATATTCCATCCCATAATTAGAAGGATTTTTATCTTATAATCAGGCTTTTACCATACGTAGGGCTCTTCCCTTACCTATAAGAGGGGCATTTTATCTTCATTGTAACACAACAACATACACCATTGAAATATTGATTATTATTCCTATCTCTTACAAAAATTGTTTACTTCTTATTGTGTTTCATCCCATTACCGGCAATCTATTCAAGTCCAACGGTTTGATCATTTTTTATTTACTTAAGTCAATCATTTGCCATTGTATTTTTCATTGTATTGAATTGTTTCACATATCCTTAACGCCGCGAATAAATTCAATTGTTGCTCGAATTTTAGAGCAAACAATATTTAGCTTAGAAAAGATTATCAACTAATTAATACAGCCTAAACCTAAAAGGAATACAAAGTGGCGAAACTTTGTATAATTCGAAATATTAGGAAATTAATTTAATAAATTTTCCTAAATATTAAAAAAATAATTAAATGATTATTTCTAAGTATTAGAAAAATAATAAATGACTATTTCTAAGTATTATGCAATTAATTGAATACTATTTTATCTAGTGCGAACTCTATTTTATAAGAGTAAAAAAGGAGAAGGACATTTCGGTAAAGGCATACGTGTTTTTAATATAGTATATATAGATATAAATAGAAAATAGATTAATCAAGAAATAGGCGTCGCAACAGTAGCCAAAAAAAAAAAAAAATCATACGTTAACCACCTCTGGCAAAACAGACGGAAAAAACAAGAAAGTGAACGTTCTCACCTAGATTTGGCTCAGTAACTCATAAAGTTCTCAATGCATTCTTTTGAAACCGAAAAAAAAGGCAAGTCGACGAAAAACTCCAGTTCTTGCACATTTTCTGTTTAGTATTCATTTTACTTTCTCATCTAAAATACTTTGAACTGGTCGGTTATATACAAGATTCTATGCAAGATTGAAGGTGATTTGGCTTGGTTTCGAGCCAAAATTTAGACTTGTAAAGATTGCTAAGATTTTTTCACGATATTAGTTATTACGGACTTGAAGTTGTGGACTGGTACAAGTATATTTAGTAGATGGTTTATGATCATAGTCATTCACATTGCAACTTATACGTGTCAGGTATAATACTCCTAATGGTTATCAACTTATTGAAAACTCTGCAAATATTACCTTCAAGAGTTAGAGAAAATATAGTGGGTCAAAGGTCACAATTCTAAGCACACTAAATACAAACTCGGACGTCAATGCCCTTGACTAGTATTATCCAGTTGCTAGTCCCCTATTAACTATATTTACAAATGATAAATTATTATTTTGGCTGTGATAAAAAATTTCTCCAAAGAAATTTCACCTTCTTTCAAACTGAAAAGAAATGCGAACAATTCAACCCCGATTAAGCCTTTAGAAAAACAAAATAGAAAAGCCTGAAAATTTCAGGGGTGTCCGCATTTCTAAAAGTTTTGTAAATATTGAGACTTTCTTCCTCCTCCATCTTACTTTAGAAAGTGATTGATTCGGATTGGTTTGATAGAAGAACGCCATTGGTAAATTTTATTGAGCTTGATTGTTGAAGAAGAAATTATTGGGTTTAATCAACCATTAAAACTTGTTACAATTAATATTAAATTGAATATCAAATATAGAATTATTTGAAGTTGATTTAGATCAAATTTTAGTCAAATTCACCTTAAAGAGCCCAAAGTGGACGAATTCTGTGCCAGAGGAACCCTTTGCTTAGCCTTTTCAGTGAATGCCTTTTTACCATATCTTAACTTGGACTCAAGGAATTCATTCACAGGCACGTGAAGTAGCGTGAAGAAAGCATGAAATCAACTGACAAAACCACAAAGCTAAAGTGACATCATTACTACATGGGTTTATTTGCATTCTTTTGACCAAGTAACCATTACCCATGTGGTACCCTGACAAGAATTATGCTCTACACAACACCCGCCCCCACAATCCTTCAAGAGTGACGTTTAAGGGAAAAACAACAAACGCAAGGTCCTCACTTCAATTAAATAATCCATCTCAACACCCAAAAAACAAAGGTAAAAGAAATTCACAATAAAATAAATTAATTCCCTAATAAGCCTTTCAAACTTCCATTTCCTTTTGTAGTACTAGTCCAAATATTTTACTCAAAGTTAAAAGAAATACCATTTGACTCTTCCTTGAAAATAATACTTGCTGGGCATGGCATTTTGGCATAACAGTTGCGGAAAACTACGAGCACTATAGCAGGACAAGCTGAAGCACGAAAACTACAAACTGATGGATTTATTCTTTGCGAGTTTTCTTATATCAAGTCAATCCAATTTAGAGGAGCTGGCCACTTTTTACATGCCTCATTTCCTCTGTAACTTAAAGCCTCCACCATACTTTTAAGCGTCTAGTGATGCTCATTTTGTGGAGGTGCAAAGACTTCAAATCATTTGATAACTTGAAGTTTACCAAATAATGTAACCTCTCTAGCACTACAAGGAATGAGGTAAGCAGAATAGTGCTTAATCATATTTAGATATTCAAATGGTTCAGAGAAAAATTATATAGCACTAGGCTAGATAACTGTACTACCACGAATACTCTAATCCAATGGGATAGTAAACACAAAAGGTATCACGATCAGAAGGGGCAAAAATTACCATCCTCTGTTTACAAGAATATTGACAAACACGAACCAATAACATATCACACTAAAGCTGCAGATTACAAATATAGACTGCAAACAAGTTGAGGAAAGAGTAGAGAAAAGTAAATGCCAAGAGCAGCTACCTATACAACCACACCACTCAAGCTATTCTGGGAGAAGTTAGCTCAACTTTGATAACTTGAGTATCTTTCCAGCTGATTTCTAAGCAGAAGGGGATCAGAGTCAAAGTCAGAAGCACACCACATTTCATCTACTGGCCTTTACCGGTGTTTGGATAGGCTTCGATCTTGTCACAACCAGAGAGCAGAGAGATCATAGTCATTGGCATGCTTGTTACAATTTTACAATAAACCATTAGAGGAAATAGTTGTCAAGTACACTAGGAGCAGAGGAAGTCTATGCAGAATTTCTTCACATCTGTAGTTGGGGTTTCCTCGAATGTTATTGAGTGTTGCGTGTTAACCCACTTCGTGCCACATTTCTGCAGATAATATAATACTATTTGAAGTAAAATTGAAAAACAAAAATAAATAGGATAAAACAGGCACTGGGAATTTCAGGGAGCCACAATCCAGTATTAATCCTAGCCCCCACTGCAAGGTAAACAGTAATTGCAGAAACATTCAAATTAAGAGCAACTTAACCAAGTAGCAATATTCAGATAGGGAAAGCATAATGATACTAGACATAGTTAGTCGGCTAGTTTCTTAACTCGCGAGTTGGAAACTGCAGCATCTGCCCTTCCGGTCATACCAAAAGTCTAGCTAACTAACTATGTTAAACCAAAAGATATGTTAAACTCACACTCCAACCACCAGTAACAAACTTCTATCAACACGTTGAATTATATTGTTGTTCCACATGAGTTATGTAAAAGTAAGTGTTTTATAAAGGTCTTGGGCCACTCTATCCATTGTCTTACGTGTTGGTAGGATATTTGGATTTCTTTCACATGATATCAGAGCGCACCTTTAGTAAGCTCGTTTTTACACTTTTAAGTCAGCATCAACGTTCATGTCTGAACTCCAAACTCGGCCTACACGTAAGGGAAGGTGGTGTTGAGTCACATTGCTCTCCCATGGGTTGTTGTAAAGGCTTCCAAAGGAGCCTATAAAGATCATGAACCAAACCCATTGCCTTAAGATTTGGAGTGGATGATCTATTCTAGGCTTTAGGCAATTGCCATTTTATTGCCGGCAACGAGAATATCAGATATTTCACCATGCAACAAAGATGTCCAAGAACCGCATCCACCTCCCAAATTTCAAGGCACTTCTAAACCTTAAAAACAATGGCGGAAACATGAGCTAAAAAAATTAAACGCGGAAATAATGCAGAAATTATATGCATATAGGTGCATCCCAAAGCATGTATGAAATGCTAAAAAGTATGAGATGACTTGTAGATATTGCAAGAATAACCTTTCAAGCTAATTTATATGGGTACAAGAAATATTGCAAGTATTTTGTTAGAATTCTCAACCAAAAAAAAATTGCAACTAACCAACAATGTATTGTTTTCCCTCACCTGTTGTTGAGCATAGTTCAGAATAGAATGGGTGATGACAAGGACGGAGAGTTAAACCTTTTTCCCATTTCTTTCAATGGGAGATGAAGGGATTAGAGCTCTCCGTAGTTGGATAATGGTTCCTCTATTTATACTCTTGAAGGCCTTTCTCTGTTATACATCATGGTATTAAAACCAACAAGACATGCTTCAGAGCTAGACCATCAGGAGGAAAGTAGTCCATAGATCATCAGAAGTGGTTCCATAGCAATAGGGTGAACTAACGGAAAGGAAAGAAACTGAAGAGCTTTTGATGAGTTTGATAACAATTTTTTACATATTACTGGAATGTTTTTGTTTTCATAAAATTCTGGAACTAATGAGATTCCAATTAGCATGGATAATTGGGTTCTCTTTGTAGGGAATCAATTTTTTCGGTGAGATTCCCAACTTTTTGTATATCCCTCATGTATTCATATACGGAGTGCTACTCTTTTACATCAATACAACTATTCCTTGATTAAAAGAAGAGGCGGCAATTACTCTCTCCTTTCCATCCAGTTGAATTTGGTTATCAAAAGTTTGCCTGAATGTTAGAACTATCAGTTAAGGGGTTGCACGTGCACATGCACATCAAGAGTTAATAAGTGAATAAAGAATAACATACCGTTTTATAGATAACTGGTTGTAATATCATATTGTGTTAGGTTGAAAACTTAAGGCATACCTTCCTGGAAGCAGCTGAGAACTGTTTGCTGGACCCCTTGAATTTCCAAATCTTTTGGCCCTGTTCTCATGATCTTTCTCAACACGCATGGCAGCCACCTCCTTCTCCATGGCAGCAACCTCCCTTCTCATTTTTTTAGCCTCAACCTCCATGGCTTTTGTTAAAGTCTCTACTTTCTTAGCTAACATCTGAGTTACAAAGATGACAGTCAATCGTAGCAGAAATATCATAATGAACGAAGTCATAGTATAGCTGAGCAATCAAATCTAACCTCAATGGCGTCATCCTTGTCTTTAAGACTTTGATCCTTCTCATGACCTGCTTTTCTCAAGGCGATCACTTCCTTTTGCAGCAAATCATATAATATTCCAGGTATACTATCCTCTCTTTCTGTTACTTGTGTGTCACTGTTCTTTTCAACTTGACTTGCTTTCCAGGAATTATTCTCAGTCTCATTGTCTTTGGCTACATCACACGACTTGCTGCTGTTGAAATTTGGACCTGTACCATTCAGAAGGTTTTTGCCCCTGTCCAATGACCTTGAGCCACCGTCAAACGACTTCGACGTCCCTTTAGCATTCTTCAGCACCGTACTGGACCCAGAAGATCTAAGCTGAAATGATGGTGACCTCTTTGGTAAAAAGCCATTGGAGGTCAATTTGGAGATGTTTTCAACGCCTCCCAGTGATTGCCGACGTGCAGGACCATTGCTTGAACTTCTACCATCTGGTGTACTGCGAGTAGCTGAGCTAGATGATCTTAACGTCTCTTCAAGGACCTTAAGCCTCAGTTGATATTTCTCCTGAGGAAAATGATAAACTTCAAGTTATAACGAAATTGAAACAATAGCATAAAAATGCACCCTTTATTGGACTGAATATTACTTTTAACATGGCTTCTGATTTTGCAGCTCGTTCAGTGACTGCGAGCTTGTCACGCAGCGTTTGCATTTCACCCTGTAGAATAGGATTTTCGAACACCAATAAGAGCTTATTAAACTACAGAAACAGAATGCATTAAGTTATATAGAGACAACAGACTGTACTATCTCATAGTGATCAAGGGATACTATTATACCTGCAAAAACCTCCTTTCTTCAAGCCACTGTTTCACAGGCATTACTTTATCATTGGCATCTTTCCACTCATTAGCAACCACAGTTGCTACCCTATTAGCTGTTACCTTGGCACGTGCCAGCTCCCGGTCAAGAGTTTTTCTTTCTTCCTGGAAAATGAAGAAATATAAATGTTCCTGCATTTAGAAGTTTCTGCATACAAACTGTTTATAGTATAATTCAGAAGTCTAACTAGGATATATTACATTCATCTCTTGAACTTTCCGTTGATAATCCCGGACAGCATTAGCAGCTGCACCACCAGCAAGAACAGCCTCCTCAAGCTCACGTACTGATTGCGTAAGCTTTTCAACCTCTGCAACCTTTTGGCGATGCATTCTGTCCAATATTTTATTTTCTTCCTGATGTATGTATTGAAACAAGATCAGTAAAAAGAGAATTGAAAATTAAAAAAGCTAAAATGAGAGAGTATTGCAATGTTCAAAACAGCAGAAGCGTCATTCCAGTGATCAACATACCTGGCATATTTCTATCTGTTTCATCAGCTCTTGGTTCTTGTTCTGAAGGTCGTCCACCATAGAAGCTTTTGCTAATGCTGACTGCACAGTTCTCTCAGCATCAAGTAAAGCTGCCTCTTTTGACTTTGTAAGACGGTCCAGTGCTTTATTATCATCTTGTAGCTTTGCAATCTGGGCAGAAGGAAGGCCATAGAATGAGAAAATCTATGAAGGTGAGCTTTTACCGTACCACAGCCAGTTTTGAAATACGTGCACACACCTCCTGACGAGCAAGCTTGAGTTCAGCCTCCAAAGGTGCAAGGATGGCTTCAATAGGCGGCATATCATCATCTTTTTGAGCAGCATGGACCCTTCTAAGAGTGGCTTCTGCTGCAAATTGAGCTGCCATGGATGCTTTCTTCTCATCATTAATTTTCTTAATTTCAAGATTCTGCCAAGAAAGAAATATTATTCACAGTTATAGAAAGCTTAAGAAAGAAAAGATTATCTTGACAAGAAGAGTTCGCGGATGTACCTTGCTTTCTAAAAGAGATTCTGTCAACTTAAGCTTCTCGTCAACCCTTGACAACTCATCAGTGAGCTAAAATTAGGACAAAAATGCAATCTATATTAGCTTTTCCTCTTGACCACTGATGAATCGCTTTACAAACATCAGCAGCAGCATTCATCAATCAAAATGCATGATTGGATTTATAAAGGCAAGACATAAACTAAAATCTTGTTGCCCTAAACACAGCAAAAAATGCAAATAATAATCTAGACCCAACTAGACTACAGCTTCCAACTATGAACCTCAATCTTTTATTCAACTCTTATGAGTTGGAAAGGAAAGTCACAACATTCTGATTTTGGAATACACTGCCCTCCCCATATAAACATGGATTGCAGGAACAGATCCAGATCTTCATATACTGCACGAGTAAATTCCAATTCACACATACGGCTCAAAAGATCCTCGAAATCATGAGTCCAAATCAATAAAGAGCTCCTATTGCCCACCTTTCTTTAAAGCTAACTCATGAGTCCAAATCAATAAAGAGCACCCTATTGCCCACCTTTCTTAAAGCTAACTCTCAAACTGGAAAAATTTATCATGTGGTCCGTTAAATAGCTGCAAATTTCATTTATAGAAGATTTTGTTCAAATCAATTTGAAGTAGGACAATTACACCAACGGAAATTACTCCATAAGTAACCCAGCCAAGTGATTGTTCAAGTCCTACGATTTCTTTTTACATTAAGATTTATGAAGACCAAAAAACAATTATCTATTTCCTAGTAATCAAACAATCAAAAATCCTATGCTTTTCCACTTAATGCAACAAGAATGTGATTTCCCTTTCTTTTTTTCTTTTTTGGCTTTGTATCGGAACATGAATAGATAATTCATGTAGCCAACCAAACTAATTTATCGAGCCTTTGATACTAAGATGCATCTTGTAACATATGTTTAACATAGCTTTTCGGATCCAGGATTTGAAATTTATAGGTTCCAGTTCAAAATTTTACTACAGCCCATTTGATTTACTGGTTCAAAATTTATCATTTGTACTTATTTAGTGGATATTTTAACACATATAACTGGTGTGAGCTAAAGCTACTAGGTTCGGATGAACCCATAAGTTCTGAACTACATCTGCCCCTCCTCATCTTGGACTACTTATTTCCTTTTGATGTCTCTCCACAAAAAAAGGCTAGATACATTTCTTACTCTTTCCTTTCAATTTCTCTCACAAACTCTGCAATCTACAGGAAAGAGTTGTAGAGATTTTCTGATACGGTGCTCACATTGTGCTATAAAACAACATTTGAACAACAATAAGACCAAGGAAAGTAAATCGTCAAAAGACCAGAGAACCTCTTCAACAGCCTTTTCACGCAGTCTTTCCGACAATCTTAATGCCTTGATCTCCGCTTGAGCCTCAGTCAATTCCCGGTCCTTATCTGCAAAACGACACGGTATCAAATATCAATCACAAATTTCCAAACAACTAAAAAATTCTACATAACAAAAACGACATCGTTCTAACACCAAATCAGGCATTTGGATCCAGCGGGCTAAGCATGACTGACCTCTGACTTCATTTTCGAGTCGATTGAGCTCCAACTTCACCGGATCCGACCCGTGAAGTAGGTTTAAGAACTCGTCGGCGTCAAGGCTTGGCCTCATCACCGCCGTCCTCCGCCGTGAACCCTTGAACGACGCCGACACTGTCAACGGTGTCGTCTCACGCACATTGCCGCCGCCGTTTTCGCCGTAACTGAACTCCTCACTCCCCTCGCCGGAAACAAACTCCGACATCTCTCTCTCTCTCTCTCTACTTTTTCCCTCTTCTCTCTCACATCAAAACACGCTAAAATATTTCTTCCAATCAATCAGAATACAATAAGCAAGTGAGATTTATATCTATATATATATAATTCTTCGTGTGTATAATAGAGAGAGAGAGAGAAAGTGCGTGGAATGTTGAGTTCAAAATGATACTCCAGTGAGTTTCTCTCTCTTCAGTGTTTAAAGCAAGGTCTCTATATTTTGAGAGTCCTGAAATGCAGTGCTTTTGGGGCTTTGTTTTTTCTCTCTCTATAAAATCTGATTAAGAGGAGAGAGAGTGTGTGAGTGTAAGGTGTTTGTGAGTTGTGTTTTAGCTGGGTTAGTCTGAGATTTGAGAACAAATAATGTTGATATTTGCATTCTGTTCAAATGCTTTTTGAACTTGATTTTACTATACTGCCCCTTCTATTGACTTGCCTTCATTAACTTTGAAACTTGCTTTTGGTTTCTAAATTTTGCAATAACGATAAAGTTTTGTCTCATTTATGTAGTCAGCATCAAAAGCACCAAAACTCCAAAAATATTTATACAACTCTAGTTAACATGATCTTTTTTTAATATAGGTAAGATGATTAATTCTAGCAATAATTCATTAATATTGGATATGAAATCATTATGGCTGGTTTTAAATTAAGATTTTTATACTAGTTTTAGAGAAGAAAAAGAGTAAATCTAAGTAAAAGAGAATTATTTTACTTAGTAGGCGTTTGGACATAAAAATTGTGATTTTTAAAGGAAAAAAAAGAGTAGTATTTGGAGTTAAGTTGAAAATGGTATTTTAAATTTTAAAATTATATTTGGACATGTATTTTACTTGAAAAAATATTGCAGTTTTATAAGTGGAAAACTTCAAATTTTGATATTCTAAAACTCATTTTCAAAAAACTTACACAATTTTATGAACACACACGTTTTGAAAAAAAAAATCAAAAAAAAGAAGAAAAGAAGATCTATGGACAAACGGGTCCTTAATATCGTTAACATATAGGGCACTTTTGGTTTGTTGTATTAGTAGGGATAATCGTGGTATAAATATATGTATAATTTATCTTGCATTTGATTTCTGTTTTCAAAAATCGAGCAACTAATTCTTGTAGAAATTATAAATTAATTTGTATATTATTATATACCGTATGAAGTATGGAATAAAAATACTTAGGTTATTTATATGTGGATAAATTCCAAATAGACAAAACTATCCTTGATCTTAAGTTTTCTTCTCAAGCATACAAAAAAATTGTTTTCAAATTCTCTGCCCTTTGTATGAATAATAAAATATTGAGTTTCTGGGTAGATCTTGAAAGTTGGCATGTTAACAGATTCAATTTTGAAAGCCTGGTTATTACTTATTATAAAACTGAAGGACTAATGTAAAAAAGGCTCCCGCAAGGAAGAGACTGTCATGTGGGTGCTAATACATCACCATTCTTCCTTCATTACTCCATATAGCCCCATTTGTAATAATCAGATTGCTTTTTCTCTGTCCTCTCTTTTTCCCCCTCTCTAACCCATAAAAATCTGGAGAAAAAAATTATTTAAAAAATCCTTGTTTTTGCATTCGGATTAGGAGGAGAAAATCTCGGAATCTCCATTGTTGAAATTATTGAGCTCATATATTTAGAGTTAAATATGAAAATTGTGAGTCTTATTGATTGTTGGTCGACAAATTCGTTTTTGTTGGAGTAAATTTCATGGGTGGTAATTCAATTTTGTCTTCATTACCCAAAAGTTATTTTTCTTTCTTTTGTTATGTAAAAGTCATCAACTTTGTGTTCATTACCCAAAACTCACTTTTCATTCTTTTGTTACACAAAGATCATTTTACTATGACTCTAGTTATCCAATAATCACTTTGATCAAATTTTACAAACATTTCACCTGAAAAGTCTATTATGCCATTGATATTATAAATCCTCTCATTTATGTAGTACCTTCTATATTATATGCTATAAAATATACTTTTACCCAGATATTTTACTTATAATTAAAATAACTTAATATTACTTTATTTATCATTTTTATAATATATGCGTACATTTAATTTTTCTTAATATTAATTTTCAAGATATATAAGTAGCATTATTAAACTTGTCAGTAACATTACCATGAATAAATCTCAGATTCACGTTCTTAATCATGCTTAATGAAATATGTTTAATAAAAATTTAAAAATCAAAGCTCATTGATTTATCAGCCAAGCTAACCCATTAATTTAATAAATAAAATACCCACATTTAACAAAATGACACGTCAGATTAATACTTTCAAGTAAATATTATTAAAAGATAAAGCTTTAAAAAACTTAATATTACACAAATATCTTGGAAACTTCTTTTAAAAATTTTATTGACTATAAAAAAAACTACCATTTGTTAAACAAATCTGTTTTTATTACTTAAAATAAATATTAAAAATAAATATTTTTTTATCATTTTTATATTTAAAATATGTTCATGTTTGAATATGATTAAACAAATTGAGTGCCATGAAAAAAATTAAATAAAATAATTTAAATTTATTTTAATTATAAGTTAAATACATAGTTAAAAATATATTATATAGTATATAATATAGAAGGTATTACATAAATGAGAGAATTTATAATGTCAAGGACATAATAGACTTTTCAAGTAAAAGTATTATAAAATTTGGCCAAGCTGACTTTTATGATAAATAGAGCAAAGTAAAATAGTTTTTGTGTAACAAAAGAAAGAAAAATGACTTTTGGGTAATGAACATAAAGTTGAATGATTGTAACATAACAAAACGAAGAAAAGTGACTTTTGCGTAATGAACACAAAGTTGAATAACCACCCATGAAATTTACTAGATTTTGTTGTGTTTGGAGCTCAAATTGTGGTTAGAATATTATTTTTTTTAAGATTTTGATGGTAAAAAAAATAAATTAGAAAGATAACCCATCTTTGTTGTACAAGCTTAAAAAGTGAGTCTGAATTTTTAATTTAACTTCTATGAGAAATCTGAGGTCGATTTTGTTTAGACTTGTTAGAAGTAGTGTAATTAAGGAGATTATCTACAAAATTTGAATCCATTTGGTGGATATTTGAACCGGGGTTTTGAACAAGAATTACAACTGAAAATCGTAGAAAAGTTCGTATTAGTTAATAACGATATTTATCTACTTTATAGTTATTATACATTTTTATACAAGGTTGATAGATATTATGTACTATTGAGGAAAAAATACATATTATGTACTATTATAAATTATTATACAAGGTAGATATATTGCTAATATAGGTATTTAAATACTGTTGGCTATGAGTGCATAAACAATATTGCAAAAAGTATGTGGGCTGTACATGAAAGCAATGTGTTATGTTGGGCTCTATAGTTGTGCAAATTTTCCAGGAGCAGCTTGAAAAATATACCAAAGTCTAACTTAATTTCCACAATCTCCTTGCATCAACTTGTCATTCTAATATAAAACTTACTTTTGACCTTGATTCTTTTATAGTGATTAATATCAACGGAAAAAGGTCAAATGTATTCCTCTACTGTTGAAATAATTTAAATTTACCTTCTGTTTTACTATTAGTACAATTGACACCGTACCGTTTTACTTTGGTACTGATTTGCCCCAAATTTAGATGGAATGACACGTAGTAGCTTGGAATAAAATGACCCACCCTCAATTTAAACTAGCCGGTTCAATTCAAATTCACTCGTAGTTAAACTCATTACCTGACCCAGATCAACCCCACTGAAATACAACCTCAATTAAGCCATTCTTTCTCCTAGGGCTGTCTAAAGGGAAGGTATTAACTGACTCGATATCGATTACCGATACTGCACCGTACCAGTACGGATTTGGGGTAGCGCTAGGGATTTGGATAAGGGTACCAAAAAAAGTACCGGTAGAACCGGTCCAGTTGGTACCTTAAGGTATCGAACCAGTACCCTTAAGTTTTTTTTTAAATGTAGTCGTTTTTCTCCCATTAGCCAGCGGTTATTGTTTAAAAAATAGTCGTCGGCAACAGCAAAAAACGGCTATTTTTGCCTTCCTAGTCCCCTAACACCCTTACCCCTAATTTATGTTTTTAACCTCTAAGTTTGTTCAAGTATATTTTGGCCCTATTTTAAAACTATAAATACTCCATTTCGTTCTTTCAATTTTCACACAAAACTTTTCTATCTCTCTAATTCTCTATCTCTCTCTATCTCTAATTGCAATTAATGTTCTAGCACTATTATTATTATTTTTGTTCTACCTATGTTGCTATTTGTTGTAATTTTAATTATTTATTATTAAAAATGGCTCCTAAACTGAAAAAAAAAGTGTGACATGACTAAGGATAATGTTAAGTAGGGGATCCTCATTTTTAAACAAATCCTAGCTAGTCCAGGTTTAGGCATTATATACAAGAAATGTATAATCCTGCTTTTCAAATTTTCTAGAACAACTGTTAGAAATAATGTTTGTGATCATGAAGGAAATGAAGACTTGCTGAAACATTAAAAAAGAAGAAACTTTAGCCTTCCATAAATAGTTCAACGAAAGTCCCCTTAAGGCACCTTACCCTCCCCCTTAACGAAAGTCCACTTAAGGCACCTTCTCCTCCCCCTTAATGAAAGTCCCCTTAAGGCACCTTCCCCTCACCCTTTTTTTACCGGTATCCTCTTCGTTTCTAGTTGTAATGATCTGACCGGTCGTTTAGAGCTTTAGCATTCTGTTTAGTGGTTCGAGGTCTTGAGTGGCTTCATATTGTGTATTGTGACTTGCGTGTATGGTCGGATTCGATTTTCGGATATTTCGGGATTGATTTGCATGAGTTATTCTCATTTTAGAAGCTTAAGTTGAAAAATTGACCGAAGTTTGACTTTTGTGAAAACAACCCCGGAATGATATTTTGATGGCTCCGATAGGTTTGTATTGTAATTTTGGACTTGAGCATATGTCCGGAATAGAATTCGGAGGTTCCTAGGTTGACTTGACTTGTTTTGCCGAAAGTTGGCAATTTCGAGGTTTAGGAATTCCTTAGGTTTGACTATGGTTTGACTTTATGACTTTTGGATTTGAATTTTAGTTTTGGGATTTGGAATAGGTCCTTTTTTTTTATTTGGAACCTGTCTGTAAAGTTTTGGCGTCATTTCGAGTTGATTTGACGAGAATCGAACGCGTGGTTGTGTTTTTATAAGTTCTTGAGCTTCAATGTTAATTTCATGCGTTTTGATGTCTGATTCGTGGTTCTAGATGTTATTTGGTATTTTGATCACGCGAGCGAGTTCATATGTTATTTTTAGACTTGTGTGGATGTTTGGTATAAAGCCCCGAGGGCTCGGGTGAGTTTCAGACGCGTTTCAGAGTGTTTGGAATAGTTTCAATTTTGCTGGTTTTTGAACAGGTACTGCAGGTCTCACAAATGCAAGATTTTGTTCGCATTTGCGACCTTCACATTTGCGAGGTGGGAGTCGCATTTACGAAGTTCACTGGGGTCTGTCAAGTTCTCATTTGCGAACTTATTGTTCGCTTTTGCGATGAGGCCTGGGCCAAGCTTTTTCGCATTTGCAATCATGATGATAGCTTTTGCGAAGTGTTCATCATTCGCATTTGCGAATATATTGTCGCATTTGTGACATTAGCATGACTGTGATGGATGTCGCTTTTGCGATCATTCTTTGTATTTGCGTGGTTCGCATTTGTAAACCCTAGGTCACATTTGCGATACCTGCGCCTGAACATAAGGGTGGAAGTCGCGATTTCACCTCATTTCTCTCATTTTTTTAACCCTAGACTCTGTAGGAGACAATTTAGAGAAAGAATTTTCATCTACAATTATTGGGTAGGTGATTTTGATCAATTTCAAACTATATTACATGATTATATATGAGATTTAATATCAAAAATTTATGAATCAAAGTGAAATATTGGGAAATTTTGTCTATAATATTTTAAAAAATAAAAATTTGGGATTTGAGAGTCGAATTAGACTCGAATTTTGAAGACTAGCGGAGTTATGGGTAGTCAAGATCTACCCTTGGACTCGGATTTTGACTGGACGGCTCAACGTTGACTTTTGTTGACTTTTGGGGAATTGTATAAAAATCATAGCTTTACTTATTGGAATTGGTTTCTCTTGCACTATTTGATGTTATCAAGTCGATTTTGGTTAGATTTGAGCCGAGCGAAGCTGAATTATAAAGAAAAAGCTATTTTTGAGTGTTGATTTGGTCTAGTTGAGGTAAGTATCTTGCCTAATTTCGTGTAGGGGGCTCCCCCTAGGATTGGGTTTGATTGGACTATTTGATTATGTGAAAGACGTGAACATGAGGTGACGAGTGTGTATATGGCCTTATATGTGAAAATTGGCCGGTTTAGATTCTTAGGCTTCTTTCATGCATCTAATTGAAGTAGTCATATTATGTTATACTTTCCGCTGTTAAGTCTACTCTTACATGATGTATTTGAAGTTGTTAGTACATGCTCTATATTTTATTGTTAAGCTTGCTCATATATGCTTTAATTGAAGTTGTTTCCTCTTTTATTGCCATGCTACCTCTTTTATTGTCGAGTTATTCTTAATGAAGTTTCATTTCATGTTACCCTTTTATTGTTGATTATTCCTATTTGAGGTCATTGTTACATGGTATCTCTTTTATTGCTGAATTTATTCTTCGTTGTTTTGTTGTAATTCTTGTGTTGATCTATTTACCATACTCTCGTGTTATTGTTGTTGTTGTAGCACTTAGTGTTGTTGAGTCGTGGGCGATGTGTTATTGTGGCATTGATATTGTTGCTATGGAAATATTGTGGCATATGGGCACATGTGGTGCGATTTGCTGTCATGTGGTGTTGTTGTGTTTTGGCATTTATGGAATTGTTGAGAGAATTGTCGAGGTATTTGCATGTGATTTGTCCGTGCTATTGTTATTATTGATATTTGCACATGCGGTAAGAAAAGGAGGGCTATATATGTTGGGTTTGCGCATGTGGCGAGACAAGGCGGGATAATTATTGATGCGCGTGTGGCGAGACAAGGCAGGCATTTACTTTATTGTTACGCACACGGCGAGACAAGGTGGGCTATGTCGGGGATGATTTGTGATGGCCTTGGGACATTATTATCGATGATATTTGTGTGGTGGTATGACTTTCTTGCTTGTATCATGCATACTACGTTTTTTGTTATGTTGTTTCCAAAGTGCTACTCCGTGTCTCTGACTTTTACCTGTTGACTTGAGCTGTGATAGTATACTTGCACAAACACACACCATAATATGTCACTTACATTAGTCCACGAGTATGAGCCTTGATGTTTATTGATAATGTACAAGTATTACTATATACCTACCTTTCGTGTGTAGATTGGACTGGTGGCATGTGAGTTGTCCGTGCGAATATGAGATATTGTTGTTATTGGTACGTGAGGCATTAGTGCATATCTGAGGTATTATCGGTATTGGCACGTGAGTTATCCATGCAGCACGTGAGTCTGTCCGTGCAGTTGTGATTGATAATGTGGGCACAAGGTTCCATGTGATTATGATTTCATGATCTAGGACTCGTTATTTATGATTATGAGGTATGGTGCCTCGGATGATTCTTACGTAAACTTTTGGTTGTCATTTGTTTCCTTAATTGGTATTGTTGGCACTTTAATAGTGTTCTGATTACTTGTTGTGTTATCACCTGTTTACTTCTTATGGCTACTTGCTGTTTCCATTTTCCATTGCTAGCATTATATTGTTGCTCTTTTTAGGTTTAATTGTACATTGATATTTGTTCTTCTGTTAGTTTTATATCAACTATTGCACGGGTTATTATGTACAGTAGGTGTCTCGACTTGAACCTCGTCACTACTCCACCGAAGTTAGTCTTGATTCTTGCTAGGTACCGATGTGGTGTACGCATGCTACGCTTCTGCACATCTTTTGTGCAGATCCAGGTACCTCGGAGCGTGCCGGTCATTAGTTAGTTGATTGTGAGTTGCGGGGGAGACTTCAAGGTATACCTGCCATTGCGTTCGCAGGCCTCAAAGTCACCTTCTGGAGTTTTACTTTGTTACAATCTATTTCCATTTCAAACAGTAATGTATTTGATATTCTTAGTTACTCTTAGAAGTGCTTATGACTTTGTACTACCTGTTTTGGGATATTTTTTATCTATTGATGGTTGTTGGTTATATATGGCAATTACTAGTTCATGTTTAATGGTTAAATACCTTAAATCTGTGAATAACTCAGCATGTGTTAGGCTTACCTAGTCTTAGAGACTAGGTAGCATCACGACATCCGAAGGTGGGAATTTGAAGTCGTGACACTAGTCCCTTTAAGAAACCAATACCCTTCCCCTTAGACATCTCTACTTCTTCCTCTCGACCAGTCGGAATCTCCACTTTCCCTCCTAAATGAAACCCCACCGGTGAGAAAACTAAGATTTATTCTGCACATCTTATGTCTTTTTTCCTTAATTACTAGAAATTCAAAACTACAATACTAAATGTGGTGGCTGTAGATGGTATTAAGGATGAGAAAAACAACGAGACTGGTTGGGTAGAGAATCTCTGTGGGAAGGTGGTCAATCGTATGTGGATGGGTTGCAGTGGTAGAAGATTGGCCCAAAGATGGAAAGATTAAGAAAAATAAAATAATAAGAGAAAGGCGAATCTGACGGGAGGAAGACGAAGAAAGTGAGAGGCTAATTCTAGTTGAAGGTTATGGTGTTTGAGCTATGATCGTAAGAGATAATTCTAGTTTTCGTTGCGTATGTGAAAATTTCTTGAACTATATAGTACTCCAGTGGCAATAGATATGTAAATAATTGTCTATCTAAAGCTTTTCATGTAATCATGTGTGCGACGAACTCACCAATCGTTTTGCTTTTTAGATCCCCTTTTCCCTAAATAAGACTCTCCGTATGTGTTTTTACTGTTTTATGACCTACGGGGATGGTTAGTTCGGGATTTGGAAGGGTTCGGGTTGAATCAGAACACTTGATTCCTTAGTTTGGCTTTTAAAAGGCTAAGTTTGACTTTGGTCAACATTTTTAGTAAACGACATCGGAAGCGGGATTTGACGGTTCCAATAGGTTCGTATGATGATTTTGGACTTGGGCGTATGTTCGGATCTGGTTTTAGATCAACTCGGAGTGTTTCGACGCTTAATGTTGAAAGTTGCCTTATTGAAGGTTTAAAAGTTCTTTAAATTTGGTTTGGAGTAGATTTTGGTGTTATCGAGGTCCGTTTGGGATTTCGAGCCTGTGAATAGTTTCGTATAGTGATTTAAGACTTGCACGCAAAATTTGGTGTCATTCCGAGTAGTTTAGGTATGTTTCGGCGCGTTCGGAGTAAGTCTGAAGAACGTTAAGTTCATAAGTTGATTTGATTTGGTTTGGGGTGTGATTCTTAGTTTTGGTGTTGTTTTCCGTGTTTCGAGGGTTTGAACAAGTCCGTCTCATGTTTACGGACTGGTTGGTATGTTTGGACGAGGCCTCGGGGGCCTCGGGTGCAATCCGGATGATGCAAAGATCGAATTCGGACTCAAAAGAGCTGCTGGTGCACCAGTTCTGGTGTGCCCCCAGGTGCGAGCTTATGGCCGCAGGTGCGAGCCCGCAGATGCGAGCTTGTGGTTGCAGAAGCGGCTTTGGGGCATTTGGCCAGTGGCCGCAGAAGTGGAAAAACACGCGCAGAAGCGGGCTCGCTTCTGCAATGACTAGCCTGCAGGTGCGATGGGGCCGCAGGTGCGCTTGACCAGCCGCAAAAGAAAGAGGCACAGAAGCAGTATCCTGTCCACAGAATTGGCCAGTGCTGGCCTGAGGAATTCCGCAGAAGTGGACCTTGTTCCGCAGAAGCGGAGCCGCAGATGCGAGCCAGTGACCGCTGATGCTAAAGTCCTGGAGGCAGTAAGGTCCATTTATTTCGGACTTAGGTCATTTTTGGTTCATTTATTTCACTTCTTGGGGCGATTTTGGAGCTTCCTAGACAGAGATTTCCACCTAGCTATTGGAGATAAGTAATTTCTATCCAATGTAAGTTAAATACATAGATTATGGGTAGGTTTTACATGTAAATTTATGAAAATTATGGGTTTAGATGGATTCTAGGTTTTGATAAAAATGGGATTTACCCACGAAAATTATTACGTGATTGAGTAAAAATTATATATTTGAGTTTGTGAGGTTATGGGTAGCAATTTTCTTCGAAAATTTCCGAAATCTGGGCACTTGGGTCCAGGGGTGAATTTTAAGAATCTACCAATTTGGGTTGGGTAATTACTCTAATAGTTAAATTATGAACTTTGGAACATATATTTATTAGTTTATACTATATTTGACTAGTTTTGAATTTTTCGGCACTTAGTTGAGGATTTAGAGTAAATTTGAGACCGGAAAGCGAGCTTTGAGATAAGCTAAGTCTCTTGCCTAACCTTGTAAGAGGGAATTTACCACATAGGTGACTTAAATTGCTATTTGCTTCTAATTGTGGGAGCTATGTACGCACGAGATGACAAGAGTCCGTGTATAGCTACTATTTATGCTTATGTCCGGGTAGTTTAGGACCCAAATCATGAATTACTTGTAATGTATGCACCCTACTTGTTAATTAAAGTGCCTAAATTAAATAGAACTTGTTAGAGGAATTGTAAAAGACCGAATTACACTTGCTTGAATTTTGAGCAAATTACTTGACCGTTAATAGAAATTGTGCTTCTTTGCGTATTAGCCTTGAAATAACTTCTAAATCAGACGATCATAAAGTATCCTCTCTTCTTGTGGAGCGGGCCGAATGCCTCGGCAGTAGATAGATGCATCTATAGTTCGTTCCGCACGATCCTCGGTAGTGTACACGTTATTCTGGATCGGGCCGTACGACCTCGGCATAATCGTGCATGATAATAATTGGCATAATCGTCATGGCTTGAAAGATTAAAATTTTATAAGAAGGGAATTAACTTGGGATTTATTATCTGTGAAAAGACTATTTATTTCATGCTTGTTATTGAGTTATTATTGTTATTTACATAACCCACACTTATTTAGAGCTTCTGTATTTTATTGTTAGCCCATAGTAAGTGTCGATGTCGACCCATCGTCACTATTTCTTCGAGGTTAGACTTGATACTTACTGGGTACATGTTGTTTGTGTACTCACGCTTCACGTCTGCACTGACCGTTTAGGATTTGAGGCAGGTGCATCTGGCGATCACCGGCACGCATCCACGTTACCTTGAGACCTAATGGTGAGCTGCTTCCTGAGCCGTTCTGCAGCACCTAGAGCCTTTCTTTTGTACTTATTTTCTATCTATTTTATTTCAGACAATAGTTAGAGTTTTGTATATTCTACTAGTGCTCATACACTTGTGACACCAGGTCTTGGCACACACACTAGCAGACTTTATGGTTTTGGATTATTACTATTGTTATGATTGCACTCAGTTACTTTCGTTTATTTATTTAAATTTGCTATTTCTTGACCTTTTAATTAATAAAATTTAATTACTTGAAACCTTATTAAAAAGAGTAATCACGTGGTTAGTTCACTGTTGGCTTGCCTAGCGGCGGAGCTGGACGCCATCATGGCCTATAGGAGAATTGGGTCGTGACAAGGTGTGTCCTTTCTATGATAGGGATGATTTGGGTATTGATAGTCAAGCATGATTTGTGCTGTTTGAAACAAAGTGAGACATTATTTTTTTAATCCTATCTTTAGGTATTTTGGAGAGAGCAAATTTATGCAAGAATTTTTATACGATACAAGCTTGAATAGAGGAATGAGTTGTTGGCGAGAGAAAAAAAAGGATGAGGTTGGGGAGATGAAAGGTGGTTCTTCTTTTTCCCAGAGGTGAGTGATTTAAATCGAGTAATGGGTTTAACTGTGGGTGGATATTAATTGAACTAGATAGTTTAACTTGGAGGTGGGTCACTTTAATCCCAGGCTTTCACGTGTCACTCCGTCTATAGGGGCAAATCAGTGCTAAAGTATAATGGTAGGGTGTCAATTGCATTGATAGTGAAAAGAAAAATAATTTAAAACTATTTCTGATAGTAAAGGAATATATTTGGCCCTTTCCTGTAGTGATACTAACTAAAAATATTCAATCCATTTTCTACTTTTGTGTTAGGTTTTTCTAATATCAGTGTGAGAGTATGGAGGATTCCTAAAAGATTATCAAAGAGAAGAGAGTGCTGAGAATGAACCTTATGGAAAGGCTGGAAAATGATTTTTAAGAACAAATGTTATAATTGAAAAACAAATTTTATTTGATTTAAAACCAAATAATTGAATCGAAATATCCCTTTTCTCTTTTCTCTCAAATCTTAGGAAGTCGCATAAGGATAGTGATGATCTTTTGGCAATAAAGAAGTACACTTTGAGGATAGGCACTTAGGAGCACATTCTTTAAAGCTGTCATTTGATAAGGTAAAATAAATATATCTCCATTCCAATTAGTTTTTATTCAATTCTTACTTCAATTTCTATCTATGCATGCCACATTTCCTTAAGATATGGACTCAATCAACGCGTGAAAGTTTGAGTAAAGTAAAGTTCTCGAACCCTTAATAACTCTCTCCAAAGGAAAAATAGAAAATCAAATATATGTACATGATCTAATTTGATATATAGTCTGCCACCAGAAAGAAACAAGTTTACCTATCGTCAACTTTTTGCGTAAGTACTTGTTTGTAACCCAAATGACCCCTTATAATTTGGAAAATAATATTGCTTCTTCTATTTGAATGGGATGGAAACTTCTTCTCTTTTTATTATATCTCAAAGCCGACCGGAACAAAAGAGATAATTATTGTAAAAAATATTTAAGAATATCAAAGATAAAATGAAAGGCAACATGGGTAAGGTAGAGCTTTCTCAATCTCGACTTATCCCTAAATGCACCAATACATGAGTTGATTTTGATCTATGGAAAGCTATCAACTCCCGCTCTATTTTCTTTTGCAAATGTGATCTAAAACTTGAGGTTCTTTATATATTTTAGTAAAATGTACAAGTCAAAAGTACAAGCTAATTTGTTGATCCTACCAGGACACTAATTGTTGGGTAAATCAAATAAAATAGGATCCAAATTAAATTAGAATTTGCTAGGAATTCCTAAATGAACCTATAAATAGTGACACAATTCTAGAAGCACTTTCGATTGAGTTACTATTCTTGTTTGATCATCATGTACAGAAAAATGTGTGTCACTTTATCAATTTTCAAGTTGTTTTGGTGCCAAAAGGAATGACGGGGGATGAGGGGAGAAGAGAAGAAGCATAGAGCGATAGGAAAACTGGAAAATCAAATAAACTAATAGTAAGATATTATTCATCAAATGAAGTGTGTTTAATAAAGTGCAAGCGAGATATGTTAGCAGCCATGGATCTGAAGGTTGAGCTCGAGGAAGAAGACATGCAAGAGAAGGCGACACTCAGAAAATGAGAGAAACTAATATGTTATTGAGAAGAAAATGAAATAGTCATATGTATGTACATGAGTGTACTTTGTATTTATAGAGAGCTACAATATAACTACCTTCTAACACTGTGCTAACTAACTTACTTCTAACTGCAGTCTACAATTAATCTTCTAACTATAGTTAACTTATCAACTTATTTCTTTAGCTTTAGTCAACACTCCCCCTCAAGTTGATGGTTGATATAAATTCTTCACTCCTAGTTTGTTCAGTAAGTAATCATGTTGAAACTTCCCCAAGCTCTTTTTCAGTAAGTCAGCTAGCTGATCTTTAGTATGTACATATTCTGTTTTCAACATTCCTAACAGATTTTCTCCCTAACAAATGACAATATCAATATGTTTGGTCCTTTCTTGGAAGAGGATTAGCAGCTGTTTGTATAGCAGCCTTACTATCACATATCAGACTTATATGCTGCTGAAATCTAATTCCAATCTCCTTGAAGAGTCCTACCAACCAAGTGACTTCTGATGCACATGAAGCCATACTTCTGAACTCAACCTCAGCTGAACTTCTGGACACAGTCATTTATTTCTTTGATTTCCAAGATACCAGTGCATTTCCAAATTTAACCAAGTACCCAGTACCTTATCTCCTTGTCTCTACACATAACCCCCAGTCAGAATCACAATAGGCAACTAACTTCTCTATACTTTCTGCAGGCATAAGTAACTCGAATCCTGGAGCTTCTTTGATATATCTCACTACTCTAAGAGCAGTTTTCATGTGTGACACCTTGGGACAGTGCATATAATGACTTAAGACCTGAACTGCAAAGGCAATATCAGGTCTTGTCATGGTAAGATATAGCAGTCTTCTCACAAGTCTCTAATAGCAACTAGGATTCTTAAGTGCTTAATCACTTTCTTGTCTGCAATTCTGAATGCATTTATCATACTCTATAGATGTGAGTTTTTGATTCAATTCTAATAGTGTACCAGAGGGCTTTGCTCCACCCAAGCCTGCTTTAGATATCAACTCTAGTGCATACTTTCTTTGACACATAAGAATTCCTTTCTTTGATCTAGCAAATTTAATTCCTAGAAAGAATTTCAACTCTCCTAAATCCTTTATCTTGAACTTCTCCTGCAACTCTATTCTAGTGTCACACAGTAGCTTATCATTGTTCCCTGTGATCAACAGGTCATCTACATATACAAGAATGATAACTGTGTCATTATTTGTTCTTCTGATGAACAATGAATAATCATAGTGACTCTGTTTAAATACCATCAGCAGAAGTACCTCTGTTAACTTTATACTCCACTGTCTTGGTGCTCGTTTAAGACCATATAAAGACTTATGAAGTTTGCAGACCTTCTTAGTCCCCCCCTGTCTGGCAAACCCCTGTGGAATATGCATGTACCCCTCTTCAACCAATTCACCATTAAGGAATGCATTGTGAACATCCATCTGGTAAATCGTCCAGTGCTGTGAGGCTGCAAGGGCTACAATTGACCTAACTGTAACCATTTTGGCTACTGGGGAGAAAGTTTCACTATAGTATAGCCCTTCTTTTTTACTATAATCTTTCGCTACAAGTCTGGCCTTGTATCTTTCAACATCTCCTGAGGCCTTGTACTTGACTTTGAATATCCATCTGCACCCAATTAGTGTCTTGCCAGGGGGCAGATCAATTATGCTCCAGGTGTTGTTTTTCTTCAAAGCTGGAATCTCCAGCTTCATAGCTTCTATACACTGAGGATCAGTAGCTGCCTCACTGAAGGATTGAGGCTCAGAACAGGCTGAACAAGCTGATAGGACCTGACTGTATGAGGGAGTAATGTGAGAATAACTCACATAGGCTGAGATATGATAAGAGCACCTATTAGCTTTTAACTTGACCACATAATCTTGCATCCATAAGGGAGGCTTACTGGGCCTAGAAGATCTTCTTACTTGATTAGATATAACACCAGGTGGATCAGCTACTACAGCAGGCTCTGCAACATCAGTAGCCTCTGTAGGATGAGATTGAGCATCAACATTAGTATCAACATCAGCAATTGCTGTATAAGATGTGACATCATATGCAGGATCTGTAGGACATGTAGAATAGTCTGTTGTGTTGTGAGGAGCAGCAACATGAGGAAGAGGAGACTTTCCCTCAAATATAATACCAGCCTCCCGGGGATGGACATCTGCACCAGAAAAAGAATCTTTGGAAGACAATCTGGATCTGCACTAGTTGGTGAGAAGAGATCCAGTACAAGAAAAAATTGTGCTACCAGGAGATAGCTTATGCTTGAAAGGAAAGATTTCCTCATTAAAAACAACATTTCTTTTAACAAATAGACATTTAGAGTTCAAGTCATATAGAACATAACCCTTTTATGAGGAAGAATAGCTTAGGAAGACAGCAGGGATGACTCTTGGTGAGAATTCGTCAAGAATTCTGGGACATAGTGCATAACACAGACAACTAAAGACCTTGTAGTGAGGGAGCATACAAGGAAAGCAACTCAAATGGTGATTTGTACCCAAGTACTCTAGAAGGCAGCCTGTTGAGGAGGTAGACTGCAGTGGTGACACATTCACCCTAAAAGCTTAGAGAAACAGTAGCCTGGAACATGAGAGACCCGGCCATGTCTAAAAAAGTTTTGTGCTTCCTCTCAAAAACTCCATTTTATTGAGGGGTATAGACACATGTGCTTTAGTGAAAGATACCAAGATTGGATAGCAACTCTTTAAACTCATGACTGAAAAACTCACTACCACTATCAGTTCTTAAGACTTTTATTGAAGCTGAAACAATGTTCTTTATTTGAGTTAGAAAATCTCTTAGTACAACTATAACTTCTGACTTGAAGTTGAGCAGAAAAATCCAAGTGTATTTGGCATAGTCATCAACTACTGTGACAAAGTACCTCTTACCACTATGACATGGCACTTTATATGGCCCCCATATATCATAATGAACTAATTCAAATGCAGAATGTGACACTGATGTACTTATGGGAAAAGACAATCTAGACTGTTTAGCAACTGGGCATACATGGCACCGATGAGTTCCTGTCTTTAAGGTACTAAGAGCATCTAAATTCCTTATTACATCAATAGGAGCATGTCGGGCATCTGACTTCCTTATTACATCAATAAGAGCATGTCCTAATCTCCTATGCCATACTAATTCAGAGTCAAGTAAGTTGGCTGTGTGAGCACACTTATTTTCTAGTATTGCTACAGAGTACTGTGATGGTCCTCGTTGAAGTATGTACAAACCATGCTCCTCCTTACTAATCCCCTTCACCTGGCCACTGTAGAGATCCTGAAAAATACAAAAGTTAGGAAAAAATGCTACCATGTATTGAAGTTCTTGGTGAGTTGAGACGCTGAGAGCAAGTTGTATCTAAAGTCTGGAATGTATAGCATTAGAGATAGTATTATTCTAAGTACTGAGGAGGTTCCTTTATGTTATATAGACACTATAATCCCAGTAGGTAATTGAACAGTGCATCTCTCTGAGCTGGGAATTGCTTGACAAGAGATAAGAGCATCAAGTTTTGAGGTTATGTGATTTGAGGCTCCTGTGTCTATAAACCAATTATGCTTGAGATAATTGGACATTAGAGTGATTAGAGTACCTGCAGCAGCTAGCTTGGTAGATGATTCTGGCCCCTTTTCATTCCCTTTGGACAACATCTAAAGAATATGTTGGTACTGCTCTTTGTTGAAGAAGGAACAACAGGAGCATTGTTGGGAGTAGTTTTGTATAAACTGAGGCATGGGAGCATGTTGGAACACAACTGGTTGATGTATAAATGTCCCTGTTGAGTTCCATGAGAGGCTTGCTGAGTACCTGCTTCTGCTGCATTTGGAAATATTCACATCGAACCTGATTCTTTCTAAACTTGAAGTTTCCACCTGGATTCACTGGGCCTTTATTACTATAGAATGCAGCTTCTTCTATGCCGTTAGTAGTTTGAGTGGTCTGAGTAAAATTAGCCAGACTCCTTTGGATCTCTTGATCAATCAATAGAGAGTAGGCTTTGTTAATGCTAGGAATTGGAGACATCATCATGATCTGGCGCCTTGATTGTGAGTAGGACTCATTAATCCGATCAGAAACTAAAGTAGCCTATGCTACTCAAAGTGTTGAGCATATTTCTTAGACTCAGGGCATAGACAACCAGGTAGGGCAAGTTTCCACCTGGATTCACTAGGCCTTTATTACTATAGAATGCAGCTCCTTCTATGCCTTCAGTAGTTTGAGTGGTCTAAGTAAAATTAGCCAGACTCCTTTGGATCTCTTGATCAATCAGTAGAGTGTAGGCTTTGTTAATGCTAGGAATTAGAGACATCATCATGATCTGGCTACTTGATTGTGAGTAGGACTCATTAATCCCATCAGAAACTAAAGTAGCCTATGATACTCAAAGTGTTGAGCATATTTTTTAGACTCAGGGCATGGACAACTAGGTAGGGCATTAAGGCATCAAATTCATCCCAGAGATATCTCAATTTAGAGTAGTAATCAGCAATAGACATAGTACTTTGAGTGAGGGTATGAATCTCTCTATGTAGGAACAGGACCCTAGATCTATTTACCTTATTGAATCTCTCTTTTTAAGTCCTCCTAAACCTTGTGAGCATTAGAAGCATAGACTACACTCCTAAGTAAACCTGGCCTTACTACATTCATTATCCATGAGAGAACTACAACATTAACTTTTTCCATTGATCATGAAGCCCAGGTTCAAATTTCAACTTAAGAAAGCGACCATTTACAAAACCTAACTTGCTCTTACCTAGCAAACCAATCCTCATAGACTACTCTATAATAACATAGTTATTTGAACTAGTGAGTGAAGAGAAATCAAAATACTACCTGGAGTGTTTGTTGGTTGAAGGAAGAGTGGGTGATTGTGGTCAATTGATGGGAATACAATTCTGCTGGTGGCAAAAGTGACATTACCAGAGGTTGTAGTTGCCGGAAATGAAGTCTCAGCTAACATTTCTTCCCTATCGCCATTTTCAGCCGCTTCACAAGAGCAAACCCTATTCTTTCAGCTTCACACTACAATTGGACAATTTACAACAAAATTGTGGAATTGAGGTAACAAGAGCAAGAACTAGCTCGAGAACTTCCTTCGATCTACTCCAGTGGCTCTGATACCATATTAGCAGCCATGGATTTGAAGGTTGAACTCGAGGAAGAAGACATGCAAGAGAAGACAACACTCAGAGAATGAGTGAGATTGAATCTGTTATTGAGAAGAAAATGAAATAATATGTATGTACATGAGTGTACTTTGTATTTATAGAGAGTTACAGTATAACTACCTTCTAACACTGTGCTAACTAACTTACTTGTAACTACAATCTACAGTTAAGCTTCTAACTATAGTTAACTTATCAGCTTGTTTCTTTAGCTTCAGTCAGCAAGATTCTATTTATAGAGAGGTAGCCTTGCACAAAGAAAACCCCAAAACAATACGAATTTAATTTTTAATTAAGATATAGAAAAAAACAAAAACAAAATAAAAATAAAATCAAACAAGGATAATGATAAAGATGGATTTGATCTAGCTAATGATAAAGATAGGATCTACTCTAAAAGATAATTACCTAATCTAATAAGACATGTATTAAAGTTCTTTTTCCGATTGAAGAGAAGAATGATACTAATAGAATTCATCAAAAATAACTAGATCGAGCAAATATAACTCATTCTCACTCATTCAGGTAGCACGGTGATTGATTCTTTATCAGACAAGGTACACGTGTGATTTGCGAATCACTTAGCTAATGGAGTTGTGATCTTAGCATATGTACGTAGCATTCTTGAAACTTAACACTAAATGAAATACGAACTTATGAAAGTTGGTTGAACAAGTTGACTATCTTGATTTGGCATATAATAAACAAGTTGGATAGACTTAAAAATAGGCAATCACAGAATGACGAATCCTACTTCAATTTTAACATCTAATTGTTTGCTTGGCTAAGAATCAACTTAGGTTAATTCTCATAAATGCAAAATGTTTCTATAAATTAAAGAATTTACTATCAAGTATTTCAATAAAATTCTATTTCAATATTCGTTTACCAGAAATATTGGACTGTTTGTCAGACACCTAAAAGAAGCAAAGATTGCTTCTAATTGCACATATAACTCTGGCTATAGATGATTTAAGCAAAGATAAAAGGGGTCATATTTTAGACTCAAACTCTATTAACAATTTAACATACCGAAAAGGGTAAAGTAGATTTTTTTTTTTTTTGGTAATTGATAAAAATATATAGTCTTAGAAGATAGAATTAACTTCATTATTTAGGCTAAACTCACGCCTTGTAAGTTGCAAATTCTTGGCTCTTGGTCATTGGCTTTTTCTCTTTATTTGTCCCGCATGCTTTCAGTCTCATTTTTCAAGACCAAAATGTTATCATTGGCCAATTTGTTATGTTGTCACTTTCCTAATTATTAACTTCCCTATACATGGAAGGGCAAAGTCCAGACCCCTTAACTCAACAAATGCCACTAATTATGCCAAAAAATTATAGTAAAACTTAAACAAGTTAAAATCAATAGAAAATGAGTAGAATCCTAGGAGCTACCTAACTAAATTCCCTTTTTAAGATCTTTTCCCTGTCATGATAGTAACATAAGCTTGATTTGGATCGAATTAATTAAATAATAGTATTGATTGATATGTAAAATTAGAAAAAAAAAAAAAAACATACCAGATGATATGTCAATATCCTTCAAGTTAAAAGCCAAAAGGCAGGGGGAAAGTAATAATTGGAGTTTGAGTACTTCAAAAGGAGAAATGACATTAGTACTCCAAGCCTTGAAACTAATTATTGTAGTTTAGGGTTAAGAATGGGGATAGTTAACTATTTAACTTTTCAACAGGGACCATCTATTTGCTATAAGGTATAAAATTGAGTCCGTAGGCAAGGGGAATGGAATTGATGTTATGGTCTCTAAATAGATTAATTTTACGTCACAACCTCATTGTTCAATTGGTTTAGGGGACTTTCACTCTTTTGGCTTGAAAGCTAAGTGATTGATCCCTTTTTCTTTTTTACCCATCATAAATATTCTTTCCTCTTTCTTTTTTCTAAAAAAAGAAAATTTTAAAAAGGTTTAGTAAATATAATAATTTATATTTTATCCTATTTTATACTGCATTCTCTGAATATAAATAAGTTTCGAGTTACAACTACATATATTAGAAACATTTCCTGTATGCAAGTGTGAAATTTAATTTTTCTCAAAAAAGTTAAGATCGGAAATGGATTATGGAGTCTAACGTAAATAATTACGTCCATAGGAAGATAGAAAAAGTGGAGTGTTGCTTTGGAGCAGTTTTTTCAATTGGATAAATGCAAGATTGAAGTTTTTACTAGACATATGATATGTGTTAAGAGAAATCAAAACACACAATGACAAGATTACGTAGATGGATGATAATCTATTTTATCTTTTGCGTGAATGGTATATATCCTAAACTGTACTCGGTACCGAGTTTAAATTTCGACCATTAGCATGTACGTAGCAGCAATATAGGGCTACAGCTTGAATGTCTGGTGTCTTTATATTCATCATTTTTCCTTGGGATGGGCCTTATAGAATTGGATTTGCTGTTGGTGATTGTCGCGATTATGTTTGTTCTTTTCATAGTCGTTTGCTGGAGACAAAACATGCACATGCTTCAGTTAAAATCTCCAATTTTCATCTTCTATTTGTGGTAGCAAAGGAAGCTTCACTTCTATGAGGATAAGGACCAAAATAATGATACATGATGCAAGAGAGTTTTCGGCAATAACTTTTTGAAGTTTAATCTTATATTATAATGACCCGGAATACAATTTTTTGAACTCTTAAGACACTGTTAAGGAGTTTTACTTACATAAGTTTTGAACTGCTCGATACTATCCCCAAGTTTCACTTGCAGTAGATTAAACTCTAGAAACTTTTTTAAAGTTTGTGCGCCTATTTTTCAACTATTTTGTCGCATTTTTAATCTGTGACTTTTGTTTTCTTAACTTCTCTGAAAATGCTAGTTATTCCATTTATTAGCCCTAAAGTGGCTACCTGGTATCATTTTTTTACAATTAAAGCTAGTAATGTGTCTCGTGAAATTTGTCCCGTTTAAGTCCATTACATGGCATTCATAATTATGAGGCGGTAGAGATTCAAAATACAAAAAATCTTCTTCTTCCAATCCCTCTAAGTTTTTTTTTTCGCCAGTCCATCAGCAACCTCTAAGTATGTGTTTGATTTCTGGGCTCCCACTCTAGTCATGAGAGACATGCAAACAAATTTGTTGCTCTTTCCCAGCAAGAGGATGATATTTTATGGCTTTAGCGATGAGTTACTCAAGATGAGTTGATAAGATATGTGTATTTTATTTTAATGATTTGACAAACATTACGAGAAAACCAGATAAGGAATCTGAAACAATTAGTTCCTTTGCGTTCAGAGTAACTAGTCAGATGTCTGGTTCAACTCTCAATGAAATCAATTAAGGGAACAAGAGACACTACTAGAATTCAGGAAAATAGAGACCAAAATTTAGCGACCAAAGTTGGTCTGCCGCAAAAAGCGACCAACTTTGGTCGCTTACGTAAACAAAAAAAATGAAAAAAAAACTTAATTCCTATAGCGACCAAAATAGGACGCAAGTTGGTCGCCCTTTTGTTCAACATTTTGACCGGCCTGGTCAAACAATGCTGGTCAAAGAAAATTCAAAAATGGCGACCAAATATGGTCGCTTAACTGGACCCACGTTCAACTTTGGCGACCAAAGTTGGTCGCTAAGGGATGAAAAATTTTCGGGGGACATAAGCGACCTTTGTTGGTCGCTATTTTTGAATATTAAATTTAATCAGAAATTAAATTAGCGACGAACTTTGGTCGCTTAACAGATGGAAAATTTTCTGGGACATAAGCGACCAAAGGTGGTCGCTAATGGTGAATATTAAATTTAATCAGAAATTAAATAGGCGACCAACTTTGGTCGCTTAACAGATGGGAAATTTTTTGGGACATAGGCGACCGTAATTGGTCGCTATTTTTAAATATTAAATTTAATCAGAAATTAATTTAGCGACCAACTTTGGTCGCCTAACAGATGGGAAATTTTCTGGGACATAAGCGACCAAAGGTGGTCGCTAATATGTTAATATTTTATCAAAGTATATAAATATATTACTAAAATATATATATATATATATATACCTTGATATATATATATATATAGTTATATATATTTA